>PVIC010015515.1:0-23513 GCA_004025085.1 Thryonomys swinderianus
TTTTTTTTTTGAGACAGGGTCTCGCTTTGTAGTTCAGGTTGGCCCTGAGCTCAGTATGTAGCCCAGGCAAGCCTCGAACTCAGCAATCCTGTCTCTGCCTCCTGAGTGCTGGGATAACAGGCGTGAGCCACCACGCCCAGCATTGTATGTGGTTACTGGGATCAAACTCAGGACCTTGCGCTTGCAAGGCAGGCGCCAGAACCACTGAGCTAAACCTCCGGCCCTGTGTACAATTCTTGAGTCTGTGGTTGACAGTGAAATATACTGAAGCCAATAACTCCAGGAAGCTGACTGTACTGTACCTGTAAATACACCTTCCTGTTTTACTGAACAAAGCTCTGTGAGTTTTTTGCTGCAAAAACTATCAACTCAATACCCATTCTTCTCTTCTTCCGTAATATTAACACAGGCCTCAATTTCCAGCTGGACACATGCCTGGGAAAAAACTATCCTCAGCACAGAAGCATGGCATGCAGGCAGAAGCTGTAGATGCAGTTTCTAGAAAACACATTCAAGGGAAAGGTTTCCCTCCTTCGCTGCTCCTCTCACCTGCTGGCAGCCTAAGGGCCCCTGAGGCAGTCCGCTGAGGAGAGCTGTTGGTTGCAATCATCTCATTTTCCCAGAGTCCTTCCTTTCCTAGCTATGGACACGTGGGAAGAGTCGACTTCTCTGCTCTCTGACTTCGGGCACAGTCTGACTTGTCCAGGACAAGGAAATGTTAGGAAACCGTGACACAAGCTGAAGCTTTAAATATGCTTGTGTGGTCTGGCTGCCTTCTTGCTTTGCCATCTGTCCTGACAGAAATGTGGCTTTGGGAATTGCTGGTCCCGTGATGAGGAACTGCATGAGCAGTTCTGAGTGTGGCCTGCAGCCTAGGGCAGAGTGCAGCCAGCTAATCCAATACTCTACAAATGAAAAACAACTGCTGTTATTTCAGCCCACCGAATTCTTGGGTTATCTGCTATGCGGCATATTTATAATACTGGGTGACTGATCAAACACAGAGCAAAGATAGGCGGCTAGAAGAACAGGATGACCACAGTAGTCCTGTGCTGCCTAACTCTGAACTTCCTTTACCTCAGAAAGAAACAAACCTGGTTTTTATTTAAGGTGGTGTCACATTTTCTGCCACTCGAAGACAGGACCACCCCTCGACACACACCCTCCTTCTTCCCGTGAGACTGCTGCCTTTGGGCTGCCTTCTTCCCTTTTTTCTTGCCTGACCTTTCTTTCCTCATTCCTTGCCCATCTTTCAATTTCTGCATTTTTCTCCAACCCCCAATTCCATGCTAGTCCATTATTATCTTTGCCTGCTGATGCCAAGATTCTTAAACTACTTTGGTCCTAAACATACGCTTTCAGCAGAGAGTAAAAATACTGAATCCCATAATGCTTTCATCAAAGAGGATGAAACAGATTCTACATGATCTTTGGGAGCTCAACAATATATATTTTGTACAATGGGCTTTTTTTTTTTCTTTTTGAGACAGGACTCACTGTATGTCTCATGATGGCCTTGAACTCAACCATGTGGCCCAGATTGCCTTTGAACCCACAGTGATCTACCTTCCTCAGCCTCCCAAGTGCTGGGACCACAAGCACGTACCCCTATGTAGTTTGATAAAACTATCCAAATCTGGTTAGAAAAAGGACCATTTAAGCATTTACAGTGGTACCTCAGTTCACAAATTGAATTTGTTCTACGATTTTGGAAAACATGGCCGTGTTTGTGTTTGTGTGGGAAAGATGGCTGCGGTCGTCTTTGTCACCTGATGGGAGCACTTTCAAACAAAAGCAAAATGTTGCCAAACCCTCTATTTGTGAACCAAATTTTTTGCAAACAAAAGCATTCATGAATCAAGGTACCACATACTCTGCCATAAAGCAAGGCAAATTTGAGTCATTTGTAGGAAAATGGATGCACCTTGAGATCATAATGATAAGTGAAATCAATCTGACATACAAGTTTAAATATTATAGTTTCTCTTCTGTGAGAAGCCTGAATTATACATAAGAGCAAAATAAAAGACAATAGGAAGTAGGGAAACATATTTTTCTCAACTAAAAATGGGATCAAAAGAAGGAGGCTGGGCAGGGGAAGAAGAGGGAAAGGGGATAAAAAAAGGAATTTAGATGTTCTATGTACACAGGGCCGGGTGTGGTGGTGCAGGATCACTGTGAGTTTGAGGCTCCCTGCACTGTTTTAAAAAAACAGAAAAACAAAAACTAAGAAAAGGGCCGGAGATTTAGCTCAGTGGTTCCGGCACCTGCCTCACAAGTGCAAGGTCCTGAGTTCGATCCCGGTGACCACATACAATGCTGGGCATGGAGACTCACGCCCACCAGCAATCAATACCACATACCACAGTGCCAGGCATGGTGGTGGCTCACGCCTGTAATCCCAGCACTCGGGAAGCAGAGGCAGGAGGATTGATGAGTTTGAGGCTTGCCTGGGCTACATAGTGAGCTCAGGGCCAGCCGGAACTGCAAAGTGAGACCCTGTCTCAAAAACAAAAAAACAGGGCCGGAGGGTTAGCTCAGTGGTTCCGGCGCCTGCCTCGCAAGCGTAAGGACCTGAGTTCGATCCCCGGTTACCACATATAATGCTGGGCGTGGTGGCTCACGCCTGTAATCCCAGCACTTGGGAGGCAGAGACAGGAGGATTGCTGAGTTCGCGGCGGCTTGCCTGGGCGCCATAGTGAGCTCAGGGCCAGCCTGAACTACAAAGCAAGACCCTGTCTCCAAAAAGCAAAAAAAAAAAAAAAAAAACAACAAAAAAACAACAACAACAACAACAACAACAAAAAACCTAAGAAAAGATGTTTCGTGTATGTACCAGTTCCACATAAGAAATAAACATTATGTAATGCAAACATATATTAATAGGGAAAAAATTTTTTTTTGAGACAGGGTCTTGCTTTGTAGTTCAGCCTGGCCCTGAGCTCACTATGTAGACCAGGTAAGCCTCGAACTCAGCAATCCTCCTGCCTCTGTCTCCCGAGTGCTGGGATTACAGGCGTGAGCTACCACATCTGGCACTGTGGTATGAGGTATTGATCGCTGGTGGGCGTGAGTCACCACACCCAGCATTGTTGTATGTGGTTACTGGGATCGAACTCAGGACCTTGTGCGCTTGGGAGGCAGGGGCCGGAACCACTAAGCTAAATCTCCAGCTCCAGTAGGAATAATTTTTTAAAAGCAGCTACTTTGTCTTTAAGTAACATCTTTTAACTATCTACTCCAATACAAACATTTTGTTGAAAGAATTCTACATTAAATAGTATTCAAAATAGGATTTTCCACATGACAATAAAGAACTTTAGCAGAATCTGAGATGAGGGGAGGGGAGACTCTTGGTGGTGGGATTGGACCCGGGGCCTCAGGCATATTAAGCATGCATCCTACCATGCAAGAAAACTCGTAGCCCTATGTGCATGTTGTCTTCTGTGATAATGATGACAGAGCCCAGAGCCTCTGCACTGAGCTACATCCTGGTCATTGTCTTTATTTTTGAGACAGGCTCACATGAAATTGCCCAGGCTCCCAGAGTACTGGGACTACAGGTATATATCACAGTATCTGGTTCAGGGGCTAAATCTCCAGCCTGTCTCATCTTTTAATTTTCATCTTCTTTCCTCAGCACAGTTGGGAGGCTGAGGGATACTATGTGTACATGTGTATGTGGCAGGAGCTGCGAGGCCAGATTCTGGCTTTCTCTTTCTGTTAGTCACATCAGAAAGGAGGAGCCTCACATTACTATCTCTTGAAAAGAATCAATAAAAACTAATGATCACATTTTGGATTTAATGGATATTTTAACATGTCTGGCCTTCAATCAATCACTCTTGCTCTTAGCCTCCTACTTAGTCCTATAATATTCATCTGCTCTGAAATTAGGGAAAAAGGCTAAACTATTGGTTTTTTTTTTCTCTTTTCCATATCAAAAATCACACACTGTTAGTTGAATGTGAATCCATAGAGATGCAACAAATACAAAACAGGCTGCTTATCCTGTGCTTAGGCCCCAGAACACTTCTGCACTAATTATCTTGCTCCCCAGAGGTACAACAGGAACAACCCAAATCCTTACACTGGAAAAGGAAGGGAGGGGGCGGCTCTATGAGATTCCCACCTAAGGGCAGTACTGCACAGTATTCAGAGTGGGTTTTAGTTGCCCTACACACATCCTCCTGTGACTCTGGGGAGGATACTTAACTTTTGGATCTTTAGTTTCCAGAGATGAGAGCAAAACTTTAGGATCACATACCCAAAGATACCAATGTCAGCTAGTCTTGTAATCAGAACTCTCCCTTATGGTACTTTCTTTTTACCCAGTTCTACCAGTAGAATTTTGATTATCTTGACTCACGCTTTATACCCAGGAGAATCAAAAGGATACCACTTAGAAGAGAGTAATAAACCCAGTAAATCCTGTGCTGCAGGGTCTTAATCTTTCTTGCTTTTTGTCAGATGAGGTTATTCTTGTGTTATTAGCCTTTGTAAAACCAAATTCTACACAAAGAATCACCCTTTCAGCTGCCAGCTTCCTAAGGTTCCAACTGTGATGTTGTGGCCTGAAAGCCAGTGCATTACCTGGCTGCTTCTGCCGAGGCTTTGGCAAATTCGTCACGCACGTATGTGGGCACATAAGTATGTTGCAAGGATGCAGAGACCCCTCCAGAAAGAGCTGTTTGGTCTGAGATATATGGATCCCTCCTAGCGGCGTTTTTGGCAATGTATTGGCAGGCACCAGAGCAAGACAATAGACTCCCACTTGATGAATGCTATCGATTGCCTAGAAAAATACAAAGAAAAACATTAAATGAGATTACTTTTGCTACATTTAACATGCTCCTGGTATAATCTATAATTTTACCATTGGATTTTATTTATCCATTCTAGGTCTAGAGTCTAGATCATTGTGATCTCCTAAAGAAAAATCATTAAGATCTCATACATCGTTCAACTATGGCAGAGATGAACAGAAGGAAGAATGGTAGATTCTCTACATGGGCTAGTTACTAGCCTCACCAAATTCTCTTTTAAATAATAACGTCAAAAACCTTTGAAATTTGGTATTAAACATCTTGCCGGGCCAATATAGCTCATTTAAAAAGAGGCAAAGTGGCCCGGGGATTTAGCTCAGTGGTTTTAGTGTCTGCCTCACAAGCACAAGACCCTGAGTTTGATTCCCGGTACCACATACCACAGTGCCAGGTGTGGTGGCTCACACCTGTCATCCCAGCACTCAGAGGCAGAGGCAGGAGGAATACTGTGAGCTCAAGGCTTGCCTGGGCTACATAATGAGCTCAGGGCCAGCCTGAACTATAAAGCGAGACCCCGTCTCAAAAAAGAGGCCAAGTGTTTGTATTATACAAACAAAGCGGCTTTCTAAATGAGCTCCCTCTTACATCATTCACCATGTTACCATGTGTGTTGCCTCTGCAAAACACCAGCAAGGCCACAGGCTACCTGACAGCACTCTGCTACCAGCCATGTCACAATACGCTCGCTCGCTCAACTGTGCTTGTTTCTACAAAGTTCAAGATGGTTGTTCTTGTTACTGTTTTCAACAGTTTGCATATTACATACATATAAAATACAAATGCAAGAAGACTGAAAGAGATAAGCTTTAGAAAGGCATACTGAAGGTGAGCTCCTAAAACTAGTGCTGATACTTTGAGGACATTCATCCTAAAAGAAAGAACTTTCTATTCATGTCACTTTTCCAATACCTGTGTTCTGGTTCAAACTTACTTTTTGTTTTATGGGACATGGTCTCACTATGTAGTTCAGGATGGCCTCAAACTCAGAGCAATCTTCATGCTTTAGCCTCCTGAATTTGGGATTACAGGTGTGGATTACCACACCCAGCTTTCTAATTCTAATTTAAATGAAACCAGAAACCAAAAACGATGCATTGGCCATACTTTAAGAAAGTACGGTTACCTAGAACTCAAACTGTAATTTATCCACACTATATCAGAGAAACACACATTCATGTTTCCCGGTTAAAACTTAATAAATGATCTATCTATCTATCTATCTATCTATCTATCTATCTATCTATCTATCTATCTATCTATCATCTATTTCTCTCTTTCTGTCTTTGAGGCAGGGTCTGTGTTGGCTAAAGTGGTCCTAAACTCCTGGGGCTCAAGCCATCTTCCTACTAGAGTCTCTTGAGTAGCTGTGACTATAGCTGTGTGAACCACCAAATTCAACTGCTTCTTAAAACTAATCAATTAATACCAGTTCAAAACATCTGTTAAGAAGATTCTATTGTACTACCTACAGGCTCTACTAAAATTGAATTACAGTGGAATTTTAGAAGGAGAATATACTAATAGTCATAAGAAAGTGAGTCACTGTTGGGAGTGGTGGCTCACGCCTGTAATCCCAGCACTCAGGAGGCAGAGGCAGGAGGACTGCTAAGTTCGAGGCTTGCCTGGACTACATAGTGAGCTCAGGGCTAGCCTGAACTACAAAGCAAGACCCTGCCTCAAAAATAAATAAATAAATAAATAAATAAATAAATAAATAAATAAATAAAGTGAGTCATAAGCAATAGACATGGCCATTTACTAACACAATGTAAGAGACCGAGGGAACATACTTGACACTCATATTTCTCAGACTGTCCTATAAGCCAGCACACATGACTGAGAATTACAAAGTCTGGAGGAGTTCCTGAGTTGCTATCTTTTAGAACAAACACACACACACACACACACACCAATCACCACAAACAGCAATAAAAAATAAAATACACAAAAAGTTATTGAGTGTTACAGGTAGCCTGGACTATCCCCTGGTAACATCTGGTACATCGTTTCCCTAGTCACTTTTCCATAGAAAGTGCCTAGTAGGCACCTATTTGAGAGTTGCAGTTAACCATCTCCAGTCTCTAACCTTCTAGAACATTCTCTGCTATATACTAGGGACCCAGCTGAATGGTCATAGAGCCCAGGAAGATAACAGCATCTCACTTTGTGCCTAAATCAGACACCAAATCACTAAAATAAGGATTTGGATTGGTAATTCTTATCTTCCTGGGAAATTTAACAAAATCTTGAGAACTTCAAATATTTTTACTTCTCTGAAATAGGTGGAAAATACATAATTCACAAGTTTCCACTATTATGCCCCAAAGTTTATTTTCTACAAAACAAGCAGGTCTGTGTTTGAAACTATAAATGGCACAAAAGTGTTCTCTTTGCATGTCTGATTTTGGACATCTTTCAGAGATCAGCCTATTTCTACATTCTTCAGCTTACATTTAGTCATTTTCCTTTCTTTGATTTCTTAGGACAATTAACCTATGCTAGATCAGCTGGTAATTCAAAACGACAGACTCTAAGAATAAAAACAAATCTGAAAAGCGTGGTGTAGTGGTGTACATCTGTAATCCTGTACTTGGGAGGCTGAAACAGGAGGAACACTATGAGTTTGAGTCTAGTCTGGGATACATAGTGAGATCAAGATCAGCCTGGACTAGAGCCAGACCCTGTCTCAAACAACAAAATGCCCAGGGTGGGTGTGGAGGGACTCCGAAGTCATTAACTTTGTCACCCATCTCATGCTTGCTTGTATTATTTCTAATATCCAAATGTCCCAGGCAGAAAAGTTAACGACACTGGGTACATGTCCAGTAATGTCTAAGTTGTCATGCCAAGGGCAGTACAGGCTTTCTCGAGACCATCCAGTCAGCCAACAAATATTTACTATGATAAGTGTAAGCACAGCTAGCAGGGGCTAGAGCCTGAGCAGTGAGCAGAAGAGACAGGGCAGCTTGGCCTTTGTGACTCCTACGGCAGATCGGAAAACAGGTAACAAGTACCATTACTTATATGGTAGCAAATGCTAAGTAGAAGAGATGAGACAAAAAAGTACAGAGGGCTGGAGGGTTAGCTCAGTGGTTCCGGCGCCTGCCTCGCAAGCACAAGGACCTGAGTTCGATCCCCAGTAACCACATATAATGCTCGGCGTGGTGGCTCACGCCTGTAATCCCAGCACTCGGGAGGCAGAGACGGGAGGATTGCTGAGTTCGCGGTGGCTTCCCTGGGCACCATAGTGAGCTCAGGGCCAGCCTGAACTACAATGCGAGACCCTGTCTCAAAAAGAAAAAAAAAACAAAAAACAAAAAAAAAGTACAGGGAATGTTATGGAAGACAGAGTGAACTTCTCTCATCCCCTTGTTAGAGCTAGTGCTTATAGGTCATTATTATTTTTTTTTTTTGAGATAGGGTCTTGCTTTGTAGTTCAGGCTGGCTCTGAGCTCACTATGTAGCCTAGGCAAGCCTGGAACTCAGCAATCCTCCTGTCTCTGCCTCCCAAGTGCTGGGATTACACGCGTGAGCCACCACACCCAGCACTGTGGTATGTGGTATTGATTGCTGGTGGGTGTGAGTCACCACGCCCAGCATTGTATGTGGTTACCAGGGATCGAACTCAGGACCTTGCACTTGCGAGGCAGGCACCGGAACCACTGAGCTAACCCTCCAGCCCAATTATTTTTTAAAATATTAATAAGATTATGCTCAAGCCTGTAATAAAGGCTGAGGCAGGAAGATCACAAGTTCAAGCCCAGACCGGGCAATTAGCAAAACAAACAAGAATAATAACAAGAAAAAAGAATAAGAACAAGAACCAGAATCAGAAGCAGAAGAAAAACAAAAGAGAGAAAGAAAAAAAGAAAAAGAAAGAGGAGGCCTGACATGTAGCCGAGGAAGACTGATAGAATGACCCTGGGATGACCCTGGGTTCAATCCTCAGCACTTAAAAAAAAAAAAGAATCCTCATCCCTACTGAAGAACTACATACTCTCGTTACGTTATCTCATTTACTCCTTCCAACACCTCTGTAAAACAGGCAATATTTCCTTACTTTACAGCTTAGGAAACAAATTCAGTAAGGCTCAGTTACTTGCCTAGGGGTAAGGAAATTCGAATTCATGGTTCTTTTTTTGGAGTTCTAGGGCTTCAACTCAGGACCTTGAGCTTGCAAGGCAGGTTAAATCCCCGGCCCAACTCACGATCCTGAATAAACTGTAGGCTCCTCCCACACGTTCAGTCTGCTCCCCACTGGAAACATCCCGGACACCGAGCCCAAGTCATTCTCCCTCCCTCGTGCTTTGTCTCCCTGGCTCCACCTCTACCTCCACGGCAAGGCTCCTCTCTGTTCTCAGCCTCACGCACAAGGCGCCTCTCACGCAGTTTGAAGACTGCGACCAACTGCTGCCGAGCGAACTGATTACAGAGACGTCCCACACACAGGCAGTGAAGACTTGCACAAATACTCAGGCACGAATGAATCTGCTGAGGCAAATCAGTTCAACTGTTCTCAGCAACGTAGGTAGAAAAATATTCTGGAGTCCTCCAGGAGAAATGGCGCTAGTTACCCAATTCTGACAATAGTGTCCGGAACGTTTGAGTGACGACCGGCTGGCACGAGCAGCCCGCCGAAGCGCCTCACCTGCAGCACGCGGCTCATCCACTGGAAACTGTCCTCCTCGGACGCGTCGGGCCTTTGCTCTGCAACCACCACGATGCGCTCATCATAAAACACAGACACAGAAAACACAGCAATTCTAAGAGAGACAGATCACACACGTCAGACTCCCTTCACAAACAGTCCTACTCGCTTTGTGTAACTGGAATTACAGACAGACAGCCCCACCCTACCACCCAGAGATGAGTAGCTTAGAAAAGAAAATGTGCCATCATTATCGCCAAAATGAAGATGGACTCATTCAAAAACATGTAGTCCACATCACTGTCATGAATGTTAGGGGCGAAGTGGTAAATAAAACACAGTTCCTTTCCACATGGAGCTTACGTGTTAGAGACAGAACAAAACCAAGAAGGGAGAAAAAGGCCACGTGGCCGCGCGTGCCGGAAGCACACGGGGCGGGCGGGGCTGCGCGGGCGGTGGGGGAGGGAGCGCCTCCCTGGGAGCGGACACTGAGCAGAGACCTGAATGAGGTGAGGACGCGAGCCACGCGGAGATCTGGAGGAAGAGGATTCCGGGCAGAAGGAACGGAAAGCGAAAAGGTTCTGAGGTAGGGACGAGCTTGGCAGGTTTGAGGAACAGCAAGAAGGCCAGTGTGCCTAGAGCAAAGTGGTGAAGCAGAGAGCAGGAGGGACAGTCAGACGCAGGCGAGGAGGGCAGATCCCAGGGGCCGGGCCAGGGAGGGAGGGTGGAGTCATTCTGAGAGGTCTCCGCTCAAATGTCCCCTTACTGGTGAGGCGTTCCCAGGCCGCCTCTCCTACGCTAGCAGCTCCTCCCCCACGCAGGCACAGCAGCCATCACCCTCTCGTGTGTTTATTTTCCTGTTCGCTTTGCTACTGTCTGATCCCCTCCGAGAGGATGTGCGGAGACTTGGCTTATTATGCTCACGGCCACAGGATACCACTGGCATCCAGGAGTACTTGCTGAATACGTGAAAACACGGGAAGCCGCTGGCGCTGCACGTGCCAGCTCCCCACCGGCCTCCTTCCAGCCACACACCTCACAGGTTCCTACCGTGTGCGAGGGACTGTGCTGAGGGCTGGGGACGTGGCCGAGCAAGGACGCACAATCCAATGTCCTGTGTAGCTCACTTCTCAGGGGAAGCCATGCCACAAAAACCCCACACTTCAGGGACCAGTTCTTTGGTTTCATGAATTTTTCTTCTTAAAGAACTAAAAGGACACTAAGGTTGCTCTGTAAATATATATCCATGACTATAAACTACTAAATAAGACGTTACCCAAATATATAAGATGCCTGTTTCCATAGATTTTGAAATGATTAGCACCTATGGGTTATGTCAATCTACACATTAAAATAGTATAATAATTTAGTTAGAAACAAGTATGAGAAATGATTGTTAGAAATAAACTACAAGAGTGGCATTACCATTACCCTGAACACCACTACCTCTGGGCTAAAGAAATGTAGGAACTCTCCTTAGTCTTGGATGATTTAATAGTAATAATTAAAATATGAAATGCAGGACACACATTATTCCTCTTAACTATAAGCGAACCAGACCCTGAAGGAACACAAAGTCGGGCAGCCCAGCCACATGCAGAGACTCACAGCACGGTCAACCTGCGGGGCTGCTCAGGGCTGTGGAAGTCCTGGTCCTTGAACCTGCACCACTCACCTTCCTCTGTAAACAGTCTTTATTGACTCCACCGCCAGTCCAGTGGCAACAATGTCATCGGCATTATGTCTTCGGCCACTAACCATGAGTAATCCATCCATTTTCCCAACTACAAACACCAAGCTGCCCTGAAACATAACAATGATTTACCTTGATTTCTCTGGTTTAAACAGGAAAAAACACTATATACTTGTATGTGTGTGTATGACAGCAAGAGAGAGAGACAGGGTCTTGCCATTTAGCCCAGGCTGGCCTTGTATTCCCAGGAACCTCCTGCCTCTGTCTCCCAAAAATATGACAGATAGGGACAGAGATTTAGCTCAGTGGTGCCGGCACCTGCCTAACAAGCACAAGGTCCCTGGTTTGATTCTAGTAACCACAAACAATACCAGGCGTAGTAACTCATGCCCACCAGCAATCAGTACCATATACCACAATGCTGGGCATGGTTACTCACCCCTGTCATCCCAGGACTTGGGAGACAGAGGCAGGAGGATTGCTGAGTTCAAGGCTCATACAATGTAGTGTATGGTACTGATTGCTGGTGGGCGTGACTCACCACATCTGGTATTGTTGTATGTGGTTACCTTGTGCTTGCTGGGCAGGCACTGGAACCACTGAGCTAAATCTCTGGTCCCCTATGATTTTTTTTTTGAGACAGGGTCTCGCTTTCTAGTTTAGGCTGGCCCTGAGCTCACTATGTAGCCCAGGCCAGCCTTGAACTCAGCAGTCTTCCTGCCTCTGCCTCCCGAGTGCTGGGATGACAGGTGTGAGCCCCCATGCCCGGCACTATAATTATTTTTTTAAGACAGGGTCTCATTGAGTAGGCCAGGATGGCCTTGGAAACAGAGTGATCTTCCTCAACCTCCAAGTGTTAGGATTATAGGCATGCACCACCACGCCCAACTATGAATTCTTATTAAAGAACTTCAACTAAAAAGATGCTAAATTGCACTATAACATAAATTGCACCTTGGACTAGTCAGAATTTGTTCTGTTCTATAAAGTCCAAATATTTAGATCAGATGTAAACATTAATATCAAATCAATATGAAAGCATCACTTACTGGACCTACAAATCCCAATAATCCTGACCGGATGAATGGCACATCTCCAACAGGAGAGCCTGCAGAATTCACTGGAATTACCTGAAAAATGAAAGGAAGAAAGTAAAAAGCTTTGCCTTTTCTTAGAAAATATATTTGATTTTTAAAGTCTTATTACAAACTAATAGTAATACATGCTTGATGAAAACAAAATTATATGATAACACAGTAATATATTCCTCTTAAGTGATAAGCATTTATAACTTGTCTACCTGTCTGAATTTTTTTTTTTTTTTGAGACAGGTTCTCGCTTTGTAGTTCAGGCTGGCTCTCAGCTTACTATGTAGCCCAGGCAAGCCTCGAATTCAGCAATCCTCCCGTCTCTGCCTCCCGAGTGCTGGGATTACAGGTGTGAGCCACCATGCCTGGCACTGTGGTATGTGGTATTGATTGCTGGGAGGGTGTGAGTCACCACGCTTAGCATTGTATGTGGTTACCGGGGTCGAACTCATCAGGATGTTGCGCTTGCGAGGCAGGCGCTGGAACCACTGAGCTAAATCTCCGGCCCTACCTGTCTGAATTTTCTTGTTTGTTTTGGTACCACGGACCAAACTTGTGACCTTGTGCTTGTGAAGCAGACTCTGAAATCACTGAGCTAAATCTTAGTCCCTGTCTGAATTCTTTTTAAAAATCCATGCATTGGGCCAGAGATTTAGCTCAGTGGTTCTGCCACCCACGGTCCCTGGTTTGATCCCCAGTAACCACATACAATACCGGCATGGTGTCTCACCCCCACAGGCAATCAGTACCACACACCACAAAAGCCAGATGTGGGGGCTCAAACCTGTAATCCCAGCACTCAGGAGGCAGAAGCAGGAGGATTGCTGAGTTCAAGGCTAACCTGAGCTACATAGAGTGAGCTCAGGGCCAGTCTGAACTACAAAGTGAGACCCTGTCTCAAAAATACAAACAAACAAAAAAAATTAAATAATATAAACTGGGCATGGGTGGTGCACGCCTGAGGCAGGAAGATTGCCATGGGTTTGGGGACAGTTTGGGTTACATAGTGAGTTTAAGGTTAGTGTGAACTACATAGTGAGATCTTACCTCAAAGAAAACAAACCTTCAACAACAAAAAAATAAGATTAAAGAATATAATCACAGCTGGGTATATGCCTGTAATTCCAGCACTCAGATCACTGCCTGAATTACATAGCAAGACCCTCTCTCAAAAGAGATAAGCACATTATCTGGCCCATTGACAGTCTTTGGGAAATGGAACTTATTAAAACAAACTAGTCTTCTTTGGCTGGATAGTTCATTCTCATATTTTTGTTTTGTTTTGTGTTGTTTTGCTTTGTTTTTGAGACAGGATCTCGCTTTGTAGTTCAGCCTGGCCCTGAACTCACTATATAGCCCAGGCAAGCCTCAAACTCAGCAATCCTCCTGCCTCTGCCTCCCGAGTGCTGGGATTATAGGCATGAGCCACCACACCTGGCATTATGGTATGTGGTACTGATTGCTGGTGGGCATGAGTCCTCATGCCCAGTATTATTGTAGGTAGTTACTGGGATTGAACCAGGGACCTTGCTTGCACTTGCTAGGCAGGCATTGGAACCACTGAGCTAAATCTCCAGTCCTCTAATTGTTTTTTTTAGCCCATTCTAATTTTCACTATTACAGTACTTTAATAAATATATTCTCAAGCATTTGTACAAAGGGCAGTCTTTTCAATTTTAATAGGCTGTCCTACAAAAACCACAGTATCAATTTATATTCCACCAATACTATATTGGAATACATTCTTTCCTACAAGACATCAAATTAGGTAGTATCCATTTTCCCAAACTTTGCCAGTATGGGACAAAGATATCCCAGAGTTATTTTAATTGCATTTTTTATTAGTAATATGTTTAATTCTCCTTTGTGTACTGGCTATTTATATTTCTTCTGTGAGTAGCTTTTTTTTTTTTTTTGAGACAGGGTCTTACTTTGTAGTTCAGGCTGGCTCTGAGCTCACTACAGAGCCCAGGGCAAGCCTTGAACTCAGCAATCCTCCTGCCTCTGCCTCCTGTGCCTGGCTGTGAGTAGCTTTTTATATAAATCTCCCCTCTGTTTCCTTTTTAACTTTTAAGACTTTTCTTATGTAGGGAAATAATGATAATCAGAATCAATATTTCTAAAATAGCAATGATATGATGGTACATGCTGGTAATCCTAACAAAAGGAAGGCTGAGGGAGGAGGATTGCCATGATTTAGAGGTCAGCCTGGGCTACGTAGTGAGTTCAAGGCCAGCCTGAACTATACAGTGATACCTTGCTTGTTTAAAAACAACCAAAAACTAAAAACCAACCCTACAAATCTAAAATATTTACAAATGTGCCAGACAAAGGTCTTCTTTCTTTTTAATATTTACATTTTATTTATACATTATATATACAATCCACATTGAGAATTTGTACCAGTAGGTCTACTTCTTTTATATTAATTCTTATGTCAACACCACAAAATAGGACTATTATTTCCATTTTAAAGATAAGAAAATGAGGATTGGGGATTTAGCTTGGTGGTTCTGGTGTTTGCCTTGTAAGCGCAAGGTCCTGAGTTTGTCCTGGTAACCACACACCACAGTGCCAGATGGGTGTCAGGCCCACCAGCAATCAGTGCCACACACCACAATGCCAGCCACGGTGGCTCACACCTGTAATCTCAGCACTTGGGAGGCAGAGACAGGAGGATTGCTGTGAGTTCGAGGCTGCCTGGGCTACATAGTGAGCTCAGGGCCAGCCTGAACTACAAAGTGAGAACCTGTCTCATAAATAAATAAGTGAGGCACAGAGTTTCATATGCCTCAAATCAGGTAACAGACAGTGACAGAAAATTAGTACTCTGTTGTCACACATTATTATGAAAACTTTTCTCCCTAGGTAGCTGTGTGTGCATGTGTATATGTGCATGTGTGTACACATGTGTAGTCCCTGTGACCACGCTTTTGATACAGGGTCTCACAAAGTTGTTACGCTGCCCGGGCTGGACTTGAATTTGCAATCTCCTGCCTCAGTGTCTCAGAGAGCTAGGGTTATAGGTGTGTACCACCATACCAGCTGACTCAATGACTTACTACCTCTAGTTTCTAGCTGCACTTGAGAGCGCTGCTAGGGATTAAACCCAGGGCCCCCGCGGTGAACTGCACCCCAGCCTGTGTATATACCTCGGTACTTGGAGACAAGGTCTTATGAATCACTGAAGAGCTTCTGCCCCGGCCTTTTGATGTTCTGGGGTTACAGCACTACCATGATTGGCTAGTAGCTTATTTTTAAAACACATTTTTATTTTCTGACTAACCATTATTTGATGTTTTGTTCTAGTGAAATATCGATCACTTTGGAAATCATTCTCATAATTTAAATATAAATCTTCAGTAGGAAAAATAATAGAAATTTTTATTTACCATAGCAAGGAAAGAGTTTTCTCCTTTGGTTAGGATTTTTATTCCACTTTGCTATCATTATATTTATAACTGAGATTTCAAAATTTCTTCATTACTTTGGACCTAACATTCTGATTTTAATTCTAGGAATTCTGGGTGTATGTGTATGTGTGTGTGTGTGTGTGTGTGTGTGTTTGAGACAGAGTTTTGCTTTGTAGTTCAGGTTGGCCCCCAAACTCACTATGTAGTCCAGGCTAGCCTCAAACTCACAGCAATCCTCCTGCCTCTGCCTCCTGAGGGCTGGGATTAGAGGCGTGAGCCACCACGCCCAGCACTGTGTGGTTACTGAGGATCGACCAAGGGAACCTTGGCTTGTGAGGCAGATGCCGGAACCACTGAGCTACATCCCCAGACAAAGTATATATTTTTTAATATATTAAATTTATTATAAAATGTTTTATATTAAAAACTATATACTTCTGTGGACTCACTATGGAATACAACCTGGTCTTGAACTCAGTATGTACCCATGGGCTGTCCTTAACCTCATGGTGATCCTTCTGCCTCAGCCTCCCAAATGCTGGGGTTACAGGTGTGTACTAGTATACCTGGCTAGAAGAAGTAATATAATCAAATATTATTAGTATTTTCAAATACCACTTGAGAGTCTTGTGGAGGTGGTGGTGGAGGGCTATAAACTAGAGACTACACTCAAGGCCTCCAAACTGAGCTGAGTCTCCAAACCTATTTTGTCTTTTTTTGATACAGGGTCTCGCTTTGTAGTTCAGGCTGTCCCTGAGCTCACTATGTAGCCTAGGCAAGCTTCAAACTCAGCAATCCTCCTGTCTCTGCCTCCCGAGTGCTGGGATGACAGGCGTGAGCCACCATGCCCGGCACTGTGGTATGTGGTATTGATGGCTGGTGGGCGTTGAGTCTCCACACCCAGCATTGTATGTGATTATCGGGATCGAACTCAGGACCTTGCGCTTGTGAGGCAGACGCCGGAACAACTGAGCTAACCCTCCAGCCCACCTATTTTGTCTTTTTGAGACAAGGTCTAGCTATGTAACTCAGGCTGGCCTTGAGCAATTTCCTTTAGCAATCTTCCTGCCTCAGTCTTCTGAGTCCTGAGATTAGAGACATGTGCCACCTGCTTGGCTCCTCTTTTTAATGTTTAAAACATTATTTTTAATAAGAAAACCTGAAGAAAAAAATTATAGGCATTGAAAAAACACATAGCTCAGGACCAAGGACGGAGGTCAGTGGTGCCATGCCTGCCTCACAGTGCAAGGTGCTGAGTTCGATTTCTGGAACCAAAACAAACCAAAAAATCATGTAGCTCAAGCACTTAAAACAGGAGACACAGAAGCCCGAAATGTAGGTCAGTGATAAACATGTGCTTAGTGTGCTCAGGACCATGGGTGTAATCCCTACCATTATCCCAAAAAAGGGAGAGAAATAATGTGATGTTTACAGAGAAAAAAATTCAAAGAACTGGAAATTGGCAGGGCTCACATAAGCCCTGTCTAGTGTGAAGGAGACGTATCTAACAAACAAATTTCTCTGGTCCCTAAAAGGATCCTGATCCTAATCATAAAAATCCCTGTTTCTATGTGTAGGCTCACTAGGAAAACATCTCCCGCCAGGCATGGTGACTCATGCCTGTCATCCCAGGCCTCGGAAGGCAGAAGTAGGGGGACTGCTGAGTTCGAGGCTTGCCTGGGCTCTGTAGTGAGCTCAGGGCCAGCCTGAACTACAAAGCGAGATGCTGTCTCAAAAAGAAAGAAAGAAAGAAAGAAAAGAAAAGAAAAGAAAAGAAAAGAAAGAAAGAAAGAAAGAAAGAAAGAAAGAAAGAAAGAAAGAAAGAAAGAAAGAAAGAAAGAAAGAGAGACAACTGAAATGCCCCCACAAAAACTAGTTCTTCAATTTTAAATAATGACCTAGCATAACTTATGCCACTGTCACTGTATTCTCAATATTAAATTATCTTTTTTGGTAGCAGTAATCAAACTCAGGCCTTGAGCTTTCAAGGCAGGCGCAGCACCACTGAGCTATATCCTTGGTCCTCAAAATTAAAGTGTTCAGTCATAGAATGTTTGCCTAGCATATAAGCAACACTGGGTTCTATCCACAGCACTGTGAAAAAACAAAAACATTTCATTTTGAGCTTATAAGGTTCAAACTATGGCAAATTCACCAGAGATTATTGTGAGGACCTCCTGGCATTTACCTAATACATAGACAACAGTGTCTCTTATGTGTCAAGAGCTGTTCTAACCATTTTATAAAAACTTTAATTCCATTTAGTCCTTTTTTTTTGTGGTACTGGGGATTGAACTCAGAACTTTGTACTTGTGAGGCAGGCACAGTACTACTGAACTAAATCCCCAGCCCTAATTTAGTCCTTTAAAACAGAACTGTGAAGTGGTTACTGCTGTTACTCACATTTGAAGATACAGGAATGGGGGGTAGAAAGGCTCAGTGACCCACACAGGATGAGCCAGTGAACAGCAGAGTCCTCCAGCTCCAGCGGCAGTACAGCCATCTGCTGGCAGGTCTGCCCGCATACGGCTGACCTTCACCAGCTACCTCCCCTGGGAAATACTCAAGCTACGTACCTCAAATGTGTTTTTCGTCACACCAGTGAGCCCAAAGTACATCATGCCTCCAGTTCGGGAGCTAACGCAGATTTCTCCAATTTCATCTGTTCTGCAGAGCTGGGGAGGTCCATCCGGCCTCACGATGCACATCATCCCTGATGCACAGAGAATACAGTACAAGTAAGAGACGCAAGTTCTGGAAAACCTTAGCAAATAACTGAGTGGCATGAAGGATACTAAACAGATATATCAACTACCCACAATCAATATAATCATTATGTATTGCAAACATGTACTAATGAATATTTAAAAAAAGAATACTAAAGAGGCTGGGGGCACAGCTTACAGCTCAATGGAAGAGTGCTGGCCTAGCATGAGCAAAGCCCTGGGTTTGATCTCTGACACACACACAAACTCATGCCCATGCACACACATAACACCAATAGAATACTAAAAATAAAGCTGAAACTATGCAAGTACCTTACATCTGAAATGTAAAGCCTTTTTTTTTTTGAGGCAGGGTCTTGCTTTGTAGTTCAGGCTGGCCTGGAACTCACAGCAATCCTCCTGCCTCTGCCTCCCAAGTGCTGGGATTACAGGCATGAGCCAAAGCTTCTGGCATTGTGGTGTGTGGTACTGATTGCTGGTGAGCATGAGTCACCACAGCCAACATTGTGGTACGTGGTTACTGGGGATCGAACTCAGGACCTTGTGCTTGCAAGCAGACACTGGAACCACTGAGCTAAATCCCCGGACCAACTTAAAGCTTTGTGAAGGTACAGTGATATAGCTCAGTGGTAGAATGGTTGGTTGCCTAGCATGTGCAAGACCCTAGGTTCAACCCCTAGTACTACAAAAAAATGGTGCTGTAAAGCTTTTTGAAACAGTGCTGAAAAAATGACCAGAAAGTACAAAGAAGGAGGTTAAATGAGCTGGGATATATCGCTAGGCAGGTCAAATTCTAACACTCATGGAAGTAGACCAGTTCATTTGTTCTCTTTGTCTCAATGCTTTGGCCTACACAATAAAAACCAGGTAACTTTGATATCACTTCGTACTTAACTTTCCACATGAAGAAGTTTAACAGAGGTCTTCAGAGTTGACTACATGATATTGTAGAGAGGTCAGTATAATTCTACTTATTAGAAAGGCTTGGAGAAAGCTTGTGCCCATTCAATTTAGGATTCTTGGGTTTGGACCCCCTATTTTCTTAGGCCCTACTGTCTCTGCTGACACATCTTTATGAAAATCCAAACAGTCCCAGACCAGAGGGTTAGCTCAGTGGTTCTAGCACCTGCCTCGCAAGTGCAAGGTCCTGAGTTCAATCCCCAGTAACCACATACAATGCTGGGCGTGGAGACTCATGCCCACCAACAATCAATATCGCATACCACAGTGCCGGGCGTGGTGGCTCACGCCTGTAATCCCAGCACTCGGGAGGCAGAGACAGGAGGATTGCTGAGTTCAAAGCTTGCCTGAGCTACATAGTGAGCTCAGGGCCAGCCTGAACTATACAAAGTGAGACCCTGTCTCAAAAAAAAAAAAAAAAAATCCAAACAGTCCCCACATGACTCACCCCCAGGCATTACATGCCCTACATCCTGAACAGTCAGCGCTGAATTTTTGTCCTCAGTATTGACCCGTATTACCCCGTAGCTCAACCCATTCATTGACAGGATGGCTCTTCCTGGCAGAGGAGCCCCTGGAACTCCAGGCCTGCAATCAATAAAATAAACTCATTAAGTTTGGCAAATTAAATCATATCAAGTGAAATACACGGGCATATATGTGAACACAACTTTCCTCTGACTACAAATAAGTCTCTTATTTCATCTACTAGGAATATGCCAAATTAATCAAATTTGTATGTATATAGCATGGAAAACTTTCAATTAATTTCAAAAAAGTAAGTTCAATCATGTATTAAAAATATATTCGTCGGGCGTGGTGGCTCACTCCTGTAATCTCAGCATTTGGGAAGCAGAGGTAGGAGGATTGCTGAGTTCGAGGCTTGCCTGGGCTACATAGTGAGCTCAGGGCCAGCCTGAACTACAAAGCGAGACCCTGTCTCAAAAAAAAAAAGAAAAAAAAATTGGTACTGGGCATGATGGTGCATGCCTGTGATCCCAGCTCTTGAGAGGCTAAGGCAGGAGGACTGAAGTGAATTTGAGGCCAGCCTTGACTACCCTGGGCTACACAGCAAGACCCTGTTTCAAAATATAAAACAAAACAAAATCTCACACATACATACTACATAATGTATTATAGTATATTTTTCATACTGATGCAATAATCCTGACTACCCTATTTCTCTTCTTTCTTTTCTTTCTCTCTCTTTCTTCCTTTTTCTTTCTTTCTTTTTTGTTTTTGAGACAAGGTCTCGTTTTGTAGTTCAGGCTGGCCCTGAACTTACTATGAGGCCCAGGTTAGCCCTGAATTTGTGGCAATCCTCCTGCCTCTGCCTCCCAAGTGCTGGGATTACAGGGGTGAGTCACCATGCCCAGCTACAATACCTTATTTCTAATTTAAAAGGGTAATTAATAATTCTAACCAGGCCAGGGATTTAGTTCAGCAGTTCTGGTGCCTGCCTTGCAAGTGCAAGGTCCCAAGTCTGATCTCCAGTACTAAAAAGCAAAAAAGTTCACAAGAATTCTAATGAGCAAAACAACATATTAAACATACTTTACAGATGGGGGAAGGGTTAGCAAGAAATATTTCACAAATATAAAATCAGAATAATTAAATTTTCAGCAGACTAAATATACTCTGGGCAACAGCGGGAAAAATTAATGAGATATCTCAAACTATTTACAAGATAATTTTCACTAAATTTTAGGCTTATGAGGCAGAAAGTTTGTTAGTGCCCCTTTCTCAACACCTGATAAAACTGCACATTTCCCCCCATACTGTAGCACACACCAAGAGAATGTGGAATCTTGCACAGTACCTTCGGATTGCTACCGTCATGGCTTCAGCAGACGTCGCACATGGACAGATGGCTTCGGGCTTCAGCCCATGGCTTTGGAACAGACTCAGGAAGGCATCACAGGACGACACAGACCCTAAGGAGTCGGAACAGACCATCTTGAAAGCTGAAATTGTTAACTGCTGGCATGGAGCTGGTAAAGAGTGGAAAGCTGACACAGCTGCTTCTCCAGGAGAACTCAGATCGCTCACCGTTCATTCTGTACCAGTACTGCTGTCCTAGGCCTGTGGGTTAGTCTGATACAATTTCCAAAACAAATTCATGCTCACCCAACATGCAATGTCACTATTTAAAATTATAATTTGGAAGAAGGCTGGCAGACAAACTGATGAAATCAATATTAGAGACAACACTGCTAGCAGTGTGTGTAGCCAGTTCCTAACTTAGCAGCCCTTTCTGGAGTAACCAGCACAGCCAAGGAAATGCAGTCTTGGCTTGGTTCCACCTTCTGTATGATACTTTCTTCTTTTTCTTATTCAGGTCCATCTCATGGGTTTACATAAAGTTCACACACTTGGTTACATCAATTCATCTTCTTTCTTTCTTTTTATCTAAGGAATACTCATAGCCGTGTGATAGAAAGGGGATATAAATGAGCAAGGAGTGGTTTTGAAAGCTTATGAACTGGGCACAGTGGTGCACATCTGTAACCCCAGCACTCCAGGAGGCTGAGGGAGGAGGATCACAAGTTCAAGGCTGACCCGGGATACAGACAGCAAGTTCCAGACCAGCTTGGATTACATATTGAGCTCTTGTCTTAACAAAATTGTACAGAAAAGGGTGTGTGGGAGGACTTAATCCATACAGGAAACACGATTCCTAGACCTACACTCCAGAGATACTCACAGGGATTAGCTCCATCAGTCACAATTAACATTCGGAGAGAACTCAGGCTCACGTCCCTCTGGTCCCGATGTGCCATCATAGCCCAGTGCAAGTCTCGACATTTTACCAAAGCTACTTTGGCTATAAATTAAAGGGGATAAAGTTAACATGGAACACAGTAAGCCTGGTAAATATTTAATGTATTATTTATGTGTTTATTTATTTTAGGGATAATTTTCACTCAAGGAAAATTCAAAAGGTTTCAGAGAGTGCGTCGGCGGTCAGAGGACAAAAACACCAGATTTAGATGAGTGAATTCTTAGATAACTGTCTGCTTAGTGCACCCTCTGGACAGACCATAGTAACCCAGCCAAGAAAACTCGGGCTAACACAACACTCAACAAATCTAATTCTGGCTCCGATTCAGGAGACTTCATCTCTTTTCTCAGGGAAGGACATCACTAAGATGAGCCAAACAACATATAGTTCCAAAGTCCACAGTTACTGAGCTCTAAAATTTGTTAAGCCATCAGGACATAGATCTGTGTCTCTCTAGAGGGAAGTCTGAAAATCTCTAAAACTTTAATTCACAAGTCATGTAATTAAAGCTTAGATATTTGTGACTACCTTTGTGGGCATGTACTCTCTGGACCCAAGAGAGAGGACAGGTCTTCATGACAGAGTAGGGCACGCAAATTGTATGCATCTTATTCATAACATTCTGAAAAGCAAAGCACAAAAGCAATCAATAACAAATGTATACTGTAGCATTTCAAAGTGGGTGAATTTTGTTGTGAATATTAATTATAGAAGTATTACTCAACCACATGCTCTTTGAAAAGCAAATCTTGAGTTATTAATGATAGGATCGAAGTTCCTTGATTCCTACTCTCTACTCTAGTTCTCTCCTCTCCCCTGGAGGGTTGCTCACAATTGCAAATTTGATAAATCCCCACAGAAACACACAGTAATGTGCTACAGCTGGGTCACAGGGCAGATGGTTTATAAATGCCAACAGATACCACTGAACAGCCCTCTACCCAGCAAGAGCTTCCATCGTACCCATGCTGGGGTGGCTCATGTGAGAAATCAAAGCCACCCCATGTCCCGTAGGAATTCCTGTGCAGTTCTGTGAAGGGTGCGGCCAGGCCAGGCTGCGGGAGGGAGCAGCATGCAGCTTGGTGCTGTGCTGCCTCCCCGATCCAACACACCCCGGACGCCAGGTGTCCAGACACGGAGCCAGGCGGAGTAACCAAGGGCTGCTGTTCTGCCGGCCGCTTCACTCCCGCCACGCGTGCCACAGAAACCACAACACCATTCGTCCCTTCCTCCAGTTTCTACCTCTGGGGACAAACTTTTGGTTTCAGGATAAAGAGCGTTTTTATAGCCGATTCTTCACACAGGTATGTAGTCTGTGGTTTGTATAACATGAAGGAAATTCCTCTCTTTAGAAAGTCTTTTTAAAAATTTCTAACT
>PVIC010015515.1:23613-35216 GCA_004025085.1 Thryonomys swinderianus
TGTGATGAGGGGAAGGAATAAATATGATACAGAAAGAAAATAAAAGAGCATGTATAAAGGGGGGAGGAGGGGGGAGTGAGTAGGGATATGGGTAAAAATGAGAATTAACTTGTGGCATATACTGGTACAAATTTCCCAATGTTATATGTGATTTTGAGATGTATATAAATTGTACCAATAAAGAATTCAATTAAAAAAATTTCTAACTTATATTTAAATTAATTCTAATTTAAATTTCTAATTTAATTTTTTTAAATTTCTAAATTAAAAAAAGGAAATGGGAAAGAAAGAGCTAGATAGTAGTTACACTCAAAGAATAAAGTTCTTCCCAACTTGAGATAAGGGCATTTCCTGGACACAAAAGGACCCTCATTTCCTTCCCTCAGGCTTCATCTTCTCTCCCGGCAGCTGCTACAGCACCAAAGGAAGGTGGGCTGGATGCCCTCGAAGGAATCCGCTTCCTCTGACACGCGTGACTTGTCTCTGCTCCTCTACTACGGCAAGTACACCCATCTACCCTGTGATTCTCTTCTTCAGAGGGAGCGTACAGCTTAAACAGGGCAGTCCTTCAATACAATTTGTCTGGTGCAATGATTAGGTGCCTGCTCGAAAGTATTAACACTCTTTTGGAGCTTAAATGTCAAACAAGCACCGAGAGATGCTCTGTCTTACACAGCACGGAGGCTTTAATTTGACACACAGTTTATACCCGAGGCCTTGATTCTGAGCAGCTTACCGCAAACATGCCATGCCATAGCCCAGCATCCTTCTTAAAGTCTAAAACATTCACTACTGTTTCTCCTAAAACAGAAAAATAGAAAAAAAACAAAGAAATCATCTTTAGTGCTAAGCAGCAACACTGAGTCCTTCATCTCTACAAAACAAATGATTTGGTGCTTTTAGAGAAACAATTAAGTGTTCTCAGGGTTTTTGATTGCTTGAGTTCTCTGCCCACCAGCTTTAGGATCAAAAACAGGGCAATATGGTCAGAATAGATACTATACAGAAATTCTTTACCACCTAGGCATTTTCTTTGAGAGGTTTTATTTGTTGCTGTTTTATTTTGTTTCTTTGGGTTTTTTTGAGACAAGGTCTGCTATGCAGTCCAGGCTGGACTTAAACTCACTACATAGCCCAGGATGGTCTCAAACTCTTGGCAATTCTCCTACTTCAGCCTCCTGAGTGCTGGTCAGGTGCATATAACCACACCTGGTTGTTGTTGGTTTTTTTTTTTTTTTTTTTTTTTGAGACAGGGTCTCGCTTTGTAGTTCAGGCTGGCCCTGAGCTCACTATGTAGCCCAGGCAAGCCTCGAACTCAGCAATCCTCCTGTTTCTGCCTCCCGAGTGCTGGGATTACAGGCGTGAGCCACCACGCCTGGTGGCTTTGTTTTTTTTTTAAAGACAGGGTCTTGCTTTGTAGTTCAGGCTGGCCCTGAGCTCACTATGTGGTTCAGGCAAGCCTGGAACTCAGCAATCTTCCTGCCTCTGCCTCCCAAGTGCTGGGATTACAGGCTTGAGCCACCGAGCCCGGCATTTGTTGTTGTTGTTTTTGAGACAAGGTCTTGCTATCTATTCCAGAGTGGCCTCAAACACGAGGTGATCCTCCAACTTCAGTCTCTGGCATCCTGGGATTACAGGTGTACACTACCATGTACACTACGAGGCTTCAAGAAGCACTTTTTTCCCTATTATAAGGAACACATTTATTCTTTTTTTTTAGACAGGGTCTCACTTTGTAATTCAAGCTGACCCTGAGCTCATTTTGTAGCCCAGGCAAGATTGAACTCAGCAATCCTCCTGCCTCTGCCTCCTGAGTGCCTAAGCCACCATGGCTGGCACTGTGGTATGTGGTACTGATTGCTGGTGGGCGTGAGTCACCATGCCTGGTATTGTGGTATGTGGTTACCGGGGATAGAACTAGGGACCTTGCACTTGCCAGGCAGGCAGTGGAACCACTGAGCTAAATCCTCGGCCCTCATATATATTTTTTGAGACAAGGTCTCACTGTGCCACAACATTGGCAAGGAGCACATTTATTTTAGAAATTTTGGATTTTTTTTTTTTTTTTTTGGTTTGAGACAGGGTCTTGCTTTGTAGTTCAGGCTGGCCCTGAGCTCACTATGGTGCCCAGGCAAGCTGCCGCGAACTCAGCAATCCTCTTGTCTCTGCCTCCCAAGTGCTGGGATTACAGGCGTGAGCCACCACGCCTGGCATTGTGGTATGCGGTGTTGATTGTTGGTAGTTGTGAGTCTCCATGCCCAGCATTGTATGTGGTTACCGGGGATCGAACTCAGGACCTGGCGCTTGCGAGGCAGGCGCTGGAACCACTGAGCTAACCCTCCGGCCCTGGAATTTTTATAAATAATATATAAAAATTATCTTTCTTACAGAAATTTAAAATACTGGTCTACATATACCTGTATACACATACTTCTAGAGATATGTTACACCTGACATAACAAAATCAGTATATGTTGGTCGGTATCTAATTTATTTTTGCATTTAGAAACGTATCTATTGACCTGGATATGGGGACACACATCTATAATCCCAGCACTTCAGAGGCTGAGAGTATTGCTGTGAGTTCAAGGTCAACCTAGGTTACACAGTGAGTTCAAAGCCAGCATGAACTATACAGCAAGGCCTTATCTCAAACGGGTGGACAGGAGATATAGTAAAACTATTTCTTCCTATTTTGATATTCAAGAATATCATTTTTAGTGCCTCAATCATTTTATAAATACATTATAATTAAATCAATCTCCATTTTCAGACATGTAAACTGATCCATTATGTATCTATTAATATATATTATGATATACATTTTTACCAAATAATTTCACCCTAAAATGAAAACATAGCTAGTTTAATTTTGCAAAAGAAAAGTGAAACCTCAAAGAAAATTAATATTGCAAGAAACAGTCTCAAGCAAATAGTCTAACACTACAGAATTTTTTTGTGTGTGTTTTAATTTGTACTTTCTGGTAGCTGAATTTCTTTTTATCTGATAGCTGTGCACACATGGGAAGACAGAGATACCTGAGATCCCACAGTTAGTAAATACATGGCTTTAATTATGATTTTCTATTTCTGTACTCTAGAAATCATGCTTTACATATTTGGTTCACCCAGAACTTTAGTTCCTTTAAATTATAGCATATTTGTGAAAAAGAAGAAAACAAAACCAAGCCAAGAATGTGTCTTAGAACATTTCCCTCTGACTTGGTCATTAAATGGGACCCAATCACGGAGCACTGCTCAGTACACACAGCTGAGGCTGACAATGGGGGCAGTCATGGGACCATGTCTGACCTTCAGAATAATTGCAGGCCTGTGACAGAGCTTGGCAGTGAGACAACATTGCAAGGCGAGACACTGTAACTCCCATTACACTCCCTTCTTTGCTGGTTTTATACTAGAAAAATAAAACAAAAACAAAATGTAAGAAACACGACAAAATGGGTTAATTTAAATGACAAAATTAGAATCCAAAAATAAAACCCAGATAAGCCATCAAAATGAGTTGAATTAACATACTGAATATAAATAGTTAAGGCTACACACTTGGATCTCACACTCTTAATAACAGATAGAAGTGGAGGATGACAAAGGTAAAAAAAATATGAAAAAAAGACTTAAAACTTTAGACATCAGTGTGAAATGGCTGCTAAAAAAGCTAAAGCAAGTGACTTAGGCTCTGCTATCAGCACCATACCAGATACAATCATCCCGCAGAATCTATGTGTGCCTAGTTCAGGGACCCCTTCGGAAACTACAACCTACAGATGCTCAGTATCTTATGTAAAATGTGACACTATTTGCATATAACCTATGAACAACTGTCCACAGATTTTCCATCTCTGCGTTCCTTATTAAGACCTAATAATGTAAATGTTAAGTAAATAGTTACACTGTTGAGGGAATAATGACATGAGAGAAATCTTTATCTGCTCAGTGCAGAAGTAATTTTTTCTGAATATTTCTGAGGTTGAATCTTCACATGGAATCCATATACAGAGTGAGGCATGTCACACATGTCAAGGGCAGGACTATGGAGTTAAAAGTGTGTAAGACGTGGTTCCTGTCCATTAGAAGCACCCACTTTCCTAGGTGCAGACCTAGAAATGCTGTTAACCTTTCTGCTCCACTCATGTTTCTTTTTACAGAGGTCATCAGCTTTTATTTACCTTTGTTCTCCCTCTTACTCCAGGTCCACACACAGCGTGGATGGAGCAAGCTCCTATTCTAGCTCTCAACTCCAAAACTCCATTTACTATGCTGTTCTTGAACACAGAGCAGCCCATGAGGGCCTTAAACTCATAGCAATTCTCCTGCCTCGGCCTTTATCACTCCACATTTATCACCACTCCTCTACCCACGCAAACTCTTGCTATGCTTTCTCAGTAAAGGGCGCCACCATTGACACAGGTGCCCAAGTAAAAACCTGAGTCTTTCTTACCTTCTCCCTCTCTTGTCATTCAACTAAATCCTGCGTGTTCTACTTCCTTCCTAATTACCAATTTGTGTTTCCCTCTATTCCCACTACTTTGAGCTTGAGCTTATTTGGATAACTGTAAAAGACAGATAAATCTTTTTATAACAGATTCATTCTCATTACTCTCCTGCTGACAACTTCTCAAGAGCTCCCTTTACTCACAGACTATTTTAAACTCACTAGGAGACTCCTGTGGATAATAGGAGGACCTAAAATAAGAATTCCAAATGAACTCAGAATAGCAAGAGCCTAGAAATATAGAGCATAGCAGGTTCTACATGAGACCAGAGGGCTATGCAAGAGCTTCTCCACCTTTTAGGAAGAAATCAATGAAGTCAGATAAGTAATGATGAATGGAGCTAAGGAACAGAGAGACAGCAGTTCAGGGAGGCTGTGGCTAGAATTTTAAAGAGAATGAGGAACTGCATCAGCACCAACAGATGACAGAGACAGAAAGCTGATCACTAAATTTGGTATTTTAGTTGCTTGTCTATGTGACTTGAAAAGATGCAAATCTCTTCTAGCCTTATAAACAGCCCCTGCCTCCAATATTACTTCATCACCTCGCAAAGCTACTGCCTACTCTCTTTCACAGCCAAGGTCGTCTGTATTTGTCATCACCACAGCACTCAAGGAGGGTGATTCTTTTCCCCTAATCTTTTAAAAGTTATTGATTTTCTTATTATATAGCAGTCAGCTGGTAAGCATCTATCTTAAGCAGGATGCAGAAGGTGGGAAGTACAGCTCCAGAGTCAAAGAGACCCAAGTTTGGGTGACCTTTGATTATTAAGTTTTGTACATCTTAGTCTCCTCTTCATCTATAAAACAAGTTTCAGAAAAGCATCAGCCTCACAGGGGACACTTACAGGACTAACTGAGATGATGCATTTCAAGCACCTAGCGTGGTGGCTGGTGAGCAGTAAGACTTGATCCTGCAATTACATCATTCAGCCAGTCGAGTTCCTACAAACTAACATTCAATAGCAAACACTATCCCTTCTTTCTTCTTGTTCTTATTTTCCATCTATTGAACTTCTTTCCTTCCTTCCCTTTCTCTTTCCTTCTTTCTTTCTTCCTTCCTTCCTTCCCTCTTTCTCTGTCTCTGTCTCTCTCTTTCTTGCATGTATATGGCAGGTGCCAGAACCTCTGCACTGCACCAAATCCCCAGCAAATGTGTTCTTTTCAAACAAAGCTATTTCCCCTCCTTGTTTCTCCATTCCCTGTTCCCAACTCTCCTATAAAAGAAGCAGTGATATTTCTCTTCTAGTAAATCATTTAAGTCTTTATACATTTTTTTTTTTTTTTGAGACAGGGTCTTGCTTTGTAGTTCAGGCTGGCTCTGAGCTCACTATGTAGCCCAGGCAAGCCTGGAACTCAGCAATCCTCCTGTCTCTGCCTCCCAAGTGCTGGGATGACAGGCATGAGCCACCTGGAATCTTTATACATTTTTGAAAGTCTTCTATAACTTTCTTAAGTGAAAAAACAACTTTTGGTACCTTTCTTGAGTATTTATGATCAAAATAATTACAAGAGGAAATCTACCACAGGCATTTTAAAAATCACAATATGGCAATTTCACAAAGCAAGAGGAGTACCTAATGTTAAAACTGTGACCAAGGCCAAAGGATAGCTAGAGAGCACGTTCTCAGCCTCAGGACTTACCTCAATGTATGCTGGCTCTGTACCAGCAGGTGATATGTGCGGCTGCCAGTCTTTAGGTGGCTTGGAAAGGTACTTGGAATCTGTTACAACCCACTTGAGCCGGGGCCAACCTAAATCAAACCCAAAGTAAAAACTGAATTGTATCAGTCATCAAGGAAGGAGTTCACACTGGATTAGTAATTTTAAACAATAAAAACCCAAATTAACATAATTTTGTAATCAATGAAATATTTTCATTAATTTTTAATGATAAATCAAAAATACAATAGTCCCTAGGGGCCAGGGACATAGCTCAGTGGTGTTATGCCTGCCTAGCAAGCACAAGGTCCTGAGTTTGATTCCCAGTACTGGGAGAAATACCAAAACAAAAACAAAAAACAATAGTCCCACATGCTAATGACAGGCCTTACATGACCTCAACAACTGGGAGATCTCTTTGGCAGTGGACATCCACTGAGGCCAGTGGTCTATCCTATCTGTATATGTATCTTTAATATACAAAGTAGTAGTTTTTTTCCAACCACCATCACAAAGGTTATGACTGTGGGCTGAAGAATCAGACAGATTTGGAATCAAATTGCTGCTCTCCCATTTATCAGCTTAGATTTTGGACAAGTCACTTAACCTCTCTGTTTCTCAGTTTTCTCACCTGTAAAATGTGGATGGTAATAGTACCTACTTCATTAGATTTTGAGAATTAAAAATATAAAGTACTTAGCTGCTACTAAATTAAAATGCTAATTAAGGCACTAAATTTTAACTTCTAATTGATAATCTCCATGTAAATATCAATCACCTTTAAACTGTACAATCTCTCCATTCTGGGTTTTTGGCAGTCCTTTTAGACAAACTTCACTGGTAAGAGCTAAGGCAATACCACAGCTTCCTAGTAAGAAGCCAATCTGCTGACCTCCGGCATCCTGTGGAGAAAAGATAATGAGGACGGTGGGGGAGAGCATGTGAGCACACCCCACCCCGGCCACAAACCCAGCACTTCCTGACGCTCTGGCACTTGTGTGACAACATGCATGGAGCCCCACTGACAGCTGGCAGAAGTCACAATCCAGTCACAGTATGTTCTTCCAAGTAATTTCTATCATGTAATGACTTCAACCTATCAGTGCTAATTCTTGAATCCCACTGGCAAATAGACCACTTCATTCAAAGGTCAGCAATGGTATCTTTAAAACTACTTTTAAGCAAATGAAATAAATGCTGACATGGTTAGACTGTCATCCCCTAACCATACGCCCACATCCAAGAAAAGACAATTCAGGTCAGAACAAAATAAATAATGCAAAGGGATGCCACATGTCCAAACTTACAGTGAAGGTCAATGGACAGTTATATGAAATCCATGTAATTCCTTTTATTAGAGAAGGTACTGGAGGTAAATTTAAATCTTAAAATGACAGCAGCAAAAAATAACAAAAGATACAATCTAAAGTATCTCCATATGCTAAATCTCCAGCCCGAAACAGAAATCTTTCCATTAATATCTTAAAAGTATCCTTATGAAACCACACAAATACTGACAACTTAAAAATTTAAGAACCCTATAATTTTCTGACTATCAACTAGAACTTCAGGAATGTCACTAATGTGTGTTTTAATTCCCCCCCAAAAGCAATTTTTTCTTATAAATGTGCTCTCTCCACCATATTCATCATTAACATCAGTTCTCAGTAGCAAACTGTCTGAGAAAATTCATATACAGTCTGTGGCACCATGATGTTTTAAATGATATACAATACATGAGATTAAAAAATACATTAAGATACAAAACCCCTGGTTCTACAAAAAAAAAAGATATAAAACATTCTGCCGGGCGTGGTGGCTCACGCCTGTAATCCCAGCACTCAGGAGGCAGAGACAGGAGGATTGCTGAGTTCGAGGCTTGCCTGGGCTACATGGTGAGCTCAGGGCCAGCCTGAACTACAAAGTGAGACCCTGTCTCAAAAACAAACAAAAAAAAGATATAAAACATTCTATCTTAGCAAGAAATATTATGTGTAACACTTACAAATATTGAATCCTCTTTCTACAAATTTTATGATTTTTAAAAATGAAGCTGTGTATTTCAGAAAATGGTCAGACTGTTTTTTATGCCATGGCTGAGTTAAATCAAACAATCTAAAACAAATCAAATGCCTGAGATGTCATACTGGCCTATATTATTCAATTTAGCAATGTTGTTGGACATAGTGGGACACACCTGTTACACTAGCACTTGGGCAGGAGCTCACTATGAGTACAGCGCTGGCCTGAACGACACAGTTAAGATTCTGTCTCAAAAACAACAACAACAACAACAAAACTAAACCAAAACACAACTCAACCCACCCACTCCAATTTAGTAATGTTACCTTTCTGGTAAGTGGTACCTCTATAGGTACTGGAATCACTTCTGCGAGGAGACATCCATAAAAAGCTACCATAAACATGACTGGATCATTGTTGGGGTAAACCAGGGCTACCTAAAACACATAAAGACATTCAACAGTACAGGTATATTAACATTTCAATGACACTCTTATCAGTACAATAAATCAAACTAGTTAATAGGAATTTGCTCTAATAAAATTAAGTCATTGATAAGAATACAAAAACTGAAAGTATCTCCATCATTTCCAAGATTATATATTTTGAGAAATAAAAGTGTAATTCATCACCATTATCATAAGAAATCTTAATTTTTTTTTTTAAGACAGGGTCTTACTTTGTAGTTCAGGCTGGCCCTGAGCTCACTATGTAGCCCAGGCTAACCTTGAACTCAGCAATCCTCCTGCCTCTGCCTTCCAAGTGCTAGGATTACAGGATTGAGCCACCAAGCCTGGCATTGTGGTATGTGGTTACAGGGGTGGAACTCGAGACCCTGTGCTTGCCAGGCAGACCCCAGAACCACTGAGCTAAATCCCCAGCCCTCTTCATTTAATTCTATTGGAGATTTAACAGTAAACTCACCTTAAATGTTACTTAAGAAACCTAGACCAATTTACTGTAGTGTACTGCTAAAGCAACAAAATAAACATAATGGATTTCTCTATTCAGAACAGCATATTAAAGAATAAGGTTCACATTTCAGAGGCACCCTACAAGGGCTAATTCAGTTACCACCTGAGGGCTGACATAAAGCCTCTTACTCTTTAATTCATTGCATTAATCCCTAACCACCCAACAAAGCAAGGGTTCTAGCATGAGGACATTTGGTAGGAAATATAAATAATACAGAGAGACACCATTATGGATATAAAGTTAATTCATTAACAGAAGATTAATAGTGAAGCCAGGTATGGTGGTACACATCTGTAATCCCAGTATTCCAGATGCTGGAGCAGGAGGATTGCAGTGAGTTCTGGGCCACACAGGGAGTTCAAGGCCAATCCAAACTACACAGTGAGATCCTGTCACATAAACCAAATTTAAAAATTTAAAAAAAAATTTTTTTAAAGGACTGGGAATACAGTTCAGTGCAAAAGCCTGGCTTCAATGTTCAATCTCCACTACTGTTAAAACAAACGCTAGCTGTGGTGGCATATGCTGGTAACTCCAGCAGTCAGGAGGCTGAAACAGGATAATCACTGTGAATGGGAGGCTAACGTGAGCCAGACAGTGAATTCAAGGCCAGCCTGAACTACAAAGCCAGACCCTATCTGTAAACAAAGAACCAAGACAGTGGACCAGAACCTCTCTAACTTCAGTCCCACCTGCTCCACATCACCAAGATAACTGACTGCAAAATTAACTTCAGTAATGCAAAACCACAGAAGCCATTATCACTGTGAAATTGTTACTCCTTGATATTCAGGGGTTAATATTTAGCATTTACTCCTATTGCTAGATTCTTGTTTTTAATTTCTCGCTTGCCCTTTCTCTCTCTCTTTTTGGTGTTTTTGAGATCGTATCTTGCTATGCAGTTTAGACTGGGCTTAAATTCACAGTAATTCTCCTGCCTTAGCCTACCACATGCTGGTGGTACAGTCATAAGCCACCTTGCCAAACTTTAAATTCTCTGAACTCACTCCTAAGATAAGGTCAGTCTGAACCATTTTTTTTTTTTTTTTTGTACTGAGAATTGAACTCAGGATTTTGCATTTGCTAGGCAGACACAGCACCACTGAGCTACAACCCTGGCCCAAGTCTGAAACTTTATTTTTATTTTTTTTATTTTTTTGTTACTTTCCTTTTATTTTTTGAGACAGGGTCTTACTTTGTACATCAGGCTGGCGCTGAACTCAGTGTGTAGCCCAGGCAAGCCTTGAACTCAGTAATCCTCCTGCCTCTGCATCCCTATTGCTGGGATTACAGGTGTGAGCCACCACACCCGGCATTGTGATATGTGGTACTGGGATCAAACTTGGGACCTTGCACTTGTCAGGCAGAAGCCAGAACCACTGAGCTAAATTCCTGGCCCCCATGTCTGAAACTTTTAAACTTTTCTAGAACTACAACATCCTTCAGACCTTCCACAGGCCTTCGGACGATTTTCTTTCTATGCATAATGTCCACTTGAGTAGATACGTCATGATCTTGGGGTGAATGAAGAACAGAAAATGCTCGAGGTTACATCTATAACTAAAAGTCATATGTAAGAAGTATTTTACTAGGGTAGTTTACTAGATTCTATAATCACGAAGCTACTAAAAGGAAGGCTGTTGTGTAGCTGGTATTCTATTTCACAAATTCCAAATGAAAAGTTATACCTGATAATGGGAAGTCATCCTCTTCAGAAAGTCATTAATAGGAAGATTTAAAAAATTTTTTTTCAAAAAACATTTTAAATTTATCTTATTGTTGGGTGTTTTGTTTTGTTTTGCTTTCTTCGTACTGGGCTTGAACTTGGGACCTTGCCAGGCAGCATAGCACCACTAGGATAAATCCCCGACCCCATCTCTTTTATTTGGTAGCAAAGTTTCATTAAAGGCAGGAAAAGAAGCGGCCTCTGCAGGGTGAGTCGGGGCCAAAACAAGCGCATCCTGCAGGGTGAGCGCAAGCACTAAGGGAGAACAGTGGCCTGTCACTTGTAATTAAAGTATTAATTCATTTTTATGAGAAGCAACATAAATCTTTTTCCTTTTCGACATAAAACAAAAGAAAATTGTTTAAGTTTTATGAGGTATTCTGTAAGAAAAAAAAAAAACAGCCTTCATGCTTACAAACTAGCTGCTTCAAAAAAGGATGTGTGAACTGTTGTCTTATTCTTTTTTTTTTTTTTTTGCTTTTTGAGACAGGGTCTCGCTTTGTAGATCAGGCTGGCCCTGAGCTCACTATGGTGCCCAGGCAAGCCGCCGCGAACTCAGCAATCCTCCTGTCTCTGCCTCCCGAGTGCTGGGATTACAGGCGTGAGCCACCACGTCCGGCACTGTGGTATGCGGTGTTGATTGTTGGTGGGCGTGTCTCCACACCCAGCATTATATGTGGTTACCGGGGATCGAACTCAGGACCT
>PVIC010015516.1:0-35121 GCA_004025085.1 Thryonomys swinderianus
TACTCTTTCTTTGTTTTTAATGCTCTTCTTTGACTGATGACAGGACAATGTTTGTTGCAGGTCTCTTTCTATTATCTGGGGCCCTTTGGAAGCAGCACTTTCCTGGGGGGTCCTCCTTGAATCTGTAATAACCCTTGAGAGTTCTCACTCCTGACACATCATGGTAGGTATTTGAGCAGAACAATCACATCATGTTTGTCACCTTAATACAATAAATGCCAATATCAGTATTAAACACAGTAAATAAAATAAAAAGGTTTGTTAGATTCTATACTGGATACTTTGAGCTTATGAGTTACCTCTATGTCTGACTCCTCACTGCACAGCTCTGGGATACAGTGGACTGGTGGGCGGCCTTCAGTCCACTGGAAATGGACTGCACCCTCCAGCCGGGTCCACGTGCTGCTCCCTCAGTCCGCCGGAAGCTAGGCATGGCGGGGCCGCATCCGCTGGGTCCGGTGCGTCCGCAGCTGTTCCCTCAGTCCGCTGGAAAACAGGGCACGGCGGGGCCCGCAGCTGCTGGGTCCGGTCCGCCTGCCGCTGGTTCCTCAGTCCGCGGGACACACGGCACCGTGGGCCTGGAGCTGCTGGGTCCAGTCCGCCCACCGCCAGTTCCCCAGTCTGTTGGAAACACGACACGGTGGGCCCAGAGCTGCTGGGTCTGGTCCGCCCGCCGCTCGTTCCTCAGTCCGCTGGAAACACAGCACGGCAGGGCCCAGAGCTGCTGGGTCCGGTCCGCCCGCCGCTCATTCCTCAGTTCGCTGGAAACATGGCACGGCGGGGCCCAGAGCTGTTGGGTCCAGTCCGCCCACCGCTCGTTCCTCAGTCCGCTGGAAACATGGCACGGTGGGGCCCAGAGCTGCTGGGTCCGGTCTGCCCACCGCCGGTTCCCCAGTCCGCTGGAAACACGGCACGGCTGGCCCGGAGCTGCTGGGTCCGGTCCACCCGCCACTCATTCCTCAGTCTGCTGGAAACACGGCAGGGTGGGCCCGGAGCTGCTGGGTCCAGTCCGCCCACCGCCGGTTCCCCAGTCCGCTGGAAACATGGCACGGCGGGCCCAGAGCTGCTGGGTCCGGTCCGCCCACCGCTCGTTCCCGAAAATAATTTTCTAAATGCACATACTCTCTCCCTTTAGACATATATATGTATGTATGTATGTATATATATATATATATATATAAACATAAGTAAGAAATCTGAATTGTTAAACTACAATTAACTATAGGATATTGCAATTACCAAAGGTGTATTTAAGATCCATTTGTGTAACCAATCTATCTTATGCCCAAAACAGGAATATATATATAAGAAATAGCTATAAATCAATACATCATGCAATAAAGTAATTATACACAAAGAGTATTAACACAGTTCATTTCAGTTGTATGTGAATTGAAAAGTTATAGACCTATAGTTAAATAGTTGCTTGGCTACTTTTTAATATTATGACTATGGATGAGCCCAACTTCAACAAAACTACATTCTTAGATTTCTCTATTTACATTTCACAGCTGTTCCAAAAAGAGTGGTTGACCCATTTTTTTCTGTGAGGGAGTAGTCTGTATCCAATTTCCCAACATTTTACAGCAAAAGATCTCATACCCTTGATCTATAGGATTCTATTTATACATCTTCTTCTTCTTTACTTTCTTTCTTTTTGCTTGGGCCAGAGACTGAACTCATTACCTTGCCTTTGCCAGGTAGACGCAGTGCCAGTGAGCTACATCCCTGATCCTACATTTTTTATTATACTATTTACCTAGACTTTAATGTGTATTTCCCAATGAGGCATTTAAATACTAATTTTGCACTTACATGCTACTCATAATTTTAAAAACTAATGCTCTTTGATTAATACAGATACATTCATTATAAAATAACACACCTAGTATAACTTCAATAAAGTTGTTTAAATGAACATTCAATTGAAAAATAAGTTTTCAAAAGTATGTTCTAATCTGTACCAAATTCAAGTGATTTTAAAATTACCTACTGGACCATGGGTATATGGTTATTAACTCATTTAACAAAACTATGCCCACTACACTAAGTTTTGTAATACAAATATAAATCGGATAAGTTCCTATCTACAAAGATATGACTGGGAAAGGTAAATAAATAAAACTACTTCAATACAATGCTGAAAGTACTCCATAATAGCAAAGAGAACCAGCATCCATACTTTTTTCACAAGCTTCCAAGAGGGCATACCACCAACACTTTCTTATGTGTAAAAATTAAGTAAGCAAAAAATATGTAAAGTTGGGCATGGTGGTGCATGCCTGTAATCCCAGCACTTGGGGGGCTGAGGCAGGAAGATCTGTGAGTTCAAGGCCAGCCTGAGCTACATAATGCATTTGAAGCCAACCTGAATTACATAGTTCAAAAAAAAAAAAGAAAGAAAGTGTGTGAAGGCATTCCAGGAAAATTATATATCAAGAAGTAAGGTGTGAGTCTGGAAAGGCAGCAGGAATTAAAACCGAAGACACGGACGATATACTAAGGTGATTAGATTTTATCTTGAAGAGAGTAAAAACCTGTCCCTGAAGGAGCTGAAGCAGGACTGTAGTAGAGTCTAATTTGGGGACCTCTAGCTTAAAGCATTCTCACAGATAGAAAATCTAACTCTGTGGTGGTGACTTAACTCAAGTACATCAAAAGGAAGTAACTGAATGAGGTAGGCAGGAAAGTTATAATAACAAGAAGTCTAGGATGATCTACCCTATCATACAGGAAACCATTCTCCTTCCGCTCAGATTATACTGTTTCAGGCAGCCATGATGATGGATCAGCCTTTGGAGAATTTACATATATAATCTTGTCAAATTCTACAACTGCATTCTGCTTCCCAAATTAGACTTGTACTCTAAATGAAATTTTAATTTACATGCTAAAAACAGAAGCCTTAAAAACAACATCTGGCTGGTTTTTCTAATCTATTTCTGACAGATTCAATATTCAAAGAGTTTCAGCAGTTTTCTCCAAGTTGTGGCCTCTTAAAGGTTTCTGGTGGTCCCATCAATCTTCCACAGCATTCACTGGCTGGTAACTCTATGCTAGGCACTGTAATAGGTGTTGGAGATCCAGAGAGGAATAAGACTTAAGATACCCTTGCAAAAAATGTAGTCGGAGGAAGTAAGTTAAACCAGCCTAAGCATAAAAACAAATGTAACAAAATAAGTTTCACACACTCTGATATACAAAGGCACACTGTAAAATGGAAATCTGAAGAATGAAGTAATAAACCTCCTATGTTGAGTAAAGGAAATGGAAAAATCCAGAAAGTTTCCCTAGAGAAAGGGTAATATGTAAAACTTCAATCTTCAGTAGATACCCACAAGGTACCCAAACTGTGTATTTGTGATTGTAGGAAGGATACATTGCTCTGAAATAAATAGCCCAGAGATATCTTTTAAAAAGCTATGAGACAAAAGTCAGAGTATATAGAAACATATTACAAAACCTCTATTTATCACTGAAGAGTTGAAATTGTGAATGGTTCTGGAGTAGTAAAATTACAATATTTACTTTATAGAAGAAACATTGTGTCTGCAAGAAAAATGGACAAGAGACTGGAGAAGGTTACAACTAAACATAAAGTCCAGAGACTGAAGCAAAAGTCTAGATGAAAGATGGTTAGTCTCTGAACCAAAGTGTAAAAACACTGGAGATGAAAGAAGAGATAACTACAAGCGGGTAGTTAGATGCTATTATTCCCTAAATTTTCCTAATCCATTCTTAGAAGTACAATATTCTTTCAGTGGATCAATGTACATTGGATAAGTGATGATAAGGGAGTATGACCTAAGATGATAAAACTCAAGAAATGGTAGCATTTAAGTAAGGCAGTATTAATTTCACATATCTCCTAGAAAAAGTCATTACTCAAAGGGTTCAACATTTTTATTCAAGATTGAAGAAAACTGAGTACCTATTTCATAATTTTTTCAGATGTTTCAAAGATAAGAGGCTAGCCATGAACACCACTGTCAGACTTAAGATCCAAACACTCTTCATCATCAGCAAAGATGTTAGATCTAAAGTAACAAAGATAAACATAGATTCCTCTTCTTGTGCAAAACATCAGTTACACAGAAGTCTATCCAGGATTGTGAAAGGAAATGTTAAAAATTCTTTTGGTTGATCAATATTACAAAAATTACCACAATACACAAAAGCATTAATAGATGTAAGGTGACCTGATTATGAAAAATATATTAATCAGACCACAGAACTTTACAGAACTTTGGTAGATTTCAAATTCACAATTTAAGGAGCCACAAATTATTCTCATAAGTAGACAAGACTGTTGACTCATCTGTGATTTATATCCAATGAAGGGAAGCTGAAAAAGTGGTATGTGACAATAACAAATGTATCTTCACGTCCACAGCACATTAGCCACTCCTAATGTTCAATACATGAGAAGAAAAATTTGAAGAGATCTTCTATAACTGTTTTCAAAATCTGAAGACCTGACAAATGAAAGAAAAACTACACCATGCAATTTCAACTAATAGAATAGACTAAAACCACCAATGGGAAGAGTTCAGCTCAAAATAGGGAAAAAGTAAACATTTAATGAAATAAATATCCAACAGTTAAATAAGCTGCCTTAAAAATAATCTTCTCTTCATAGGAGCTATTTAAAGCATAGGCTAAACTATTCATTGGGTTTTCTGTAAAAAGTAATCTTTCTTAAGAACTTGGACAACAATTTAGAATATCCACTAAGTTCTGTAATTCAAAATGCTTATGAAACATCTATTACATACCCAGACAGGATAGAATACCAAAAACAAACTAAATGAATGAAGTAGAAGATATAGCCTGGGCTTTAAAAATTCTTTTCTGAAAAATGAGAGAATGACAGAATTAAATTAGTATATGTGAGAAATCATAGTAAATTATATACTTTCTAAGATGAGAGGTGAACTCACTGAAATGGGTCCCTAGTAGTTGATGGGACTTAATCCTTGAATAATGGACCACTTGTGGTGTTATCATTGTAATCAACTGACTAATCAAATGATAATTTTGTTCTTTTTAAAATTCACTTCAGTTGTGATATATTTTAAACATATATACATATGGGAAAATACATTGTACTGGATAAATATCTCAAATCAGTTTGTGTACTGGCAAAGAATATCTTATTTGAAAAGCACTATTTTAGCTCTTCAGGTGAAGTGATACTCTAAAAGAGATTCAAGTAACAGTGGCAAGGGTAATTGTATTACATGATTAATATAGAATTCCCACAAATAAGATCCAAAGAGTCTCTGCTTAGAGACTATGCATATTTTCTTAAAATAAACGTTCTTACATTTATCCTTAAAAATGTAAATAAATACAGAACCAATCAGACTCTATTATAATTCTCTAGATATAAATTTCACAATGGATAATATTATTCTTGTCTCTCCACATGGTCTAACAAAGTATCTTAAACAGATGAGTTAGAAACAGTTGAGTGAACAGGGAATGATTAAATGAAAAACATAAATGAATAAGATTATGTTTATATCATCACAATGAGGGAAGATATAAAAATTATATGTGTTGAACCACTGTAGAGAAAAGAATCAGTTGGGATTCACAGTATAGTCTGTTTAGAAATATCATTTTTTGAGAATTTATCATGTGTGAAACACCAGGTAAAGCATTTCTATATTATATCATATAATAATAATGATCCTAGTTAGTAGTTTTAGTTTCTTCACTTTATAGATGAGAAAACTAAGGCTCACAATGGTTAATTTTTCCAATATCACACAAATAGTGGAAAAGGTACACATCAAATCCACTTCTGACTCCAAAAGCACTAGTCACTGATGCAATTATTCATTCAAAACATAACAGTACCTACTGCATAACAGAAACAGATTTCTAAGTGTACGAACAGTAGGAGATGACACAGACAACATTGATTCAGGAAATATTATTGCAGCAAATATTATTGAGTATAAGTTACATATCAGACATTGTTCTCAGGACTTGGTGTACATAATGCGAAACAAAATAGTTCAAAATCCTTGCCTCAGTGGAACTTATACTTCAGTTGGAGAAACGCTCAGGAAATGTATAAATATTTTAGATACATTATGGTATATATGATACAGCAGTTCAAGGGAAACTCCATTTCCTTTTCTATCCTAGGTACATAACCTGACTATATTTTCCACTCTCTCTTGCAACTAAGAAAGGCCACAAAGTTGAACATTAACACTGTACTTGTAGGAAAAGAAGACTCTTTTCTAGACCTGTTTTCAACATAATCATCCATGCTTCTTTTCCCTATCAACCAGTCTAAAGAGAAAAGACAAAACTCTAGCAGATTAAGGAGTGATATGTAGGAAAGAACTTGAATCTCTGAATAATGTATGACCCTCCAACCAATATAAAACTATGATCAGAACAAGTAATACATTTTACTGTTTAAGCCAATCAAATTTGAGAGTTAGTCGTCATAATGCTAAGCCTACCCTCTAAATTTATTTTTAGTACTACATATCGCAATACATAACGAATATATTCATGGAGGGGAGTTAGTGCATATACATAAGACAACTTAATCCTTTTGTACTTCCTTTTTCCCTTCACTTCATCCTCCCTCTTTATCCCTAGATCCTCTTCCCATCAGCAAAAGATCTACCTATTTCCTATAATCTTTTATTTTGCTCTTTACTTATACTTTGAGATTTTCATATAAGAGAAGACACACAGTATTTAACCTTCTCTGTGTGACATATTTAACTTAGCATGCCTAGCATTATGCCCTCGACATTACTCTCATTAATACAAATATAATAACAGTTATAGATGTTATAAAGAAAAAACAGGTAGTGGTGATACACAGAGAGAAGAGGTGATATTTTAGATAAAATGATTGAGAAGAACTTCCTGAAGAAGTCATATTATATGGTACCTACAGAAGGTGAAGCAGTGAATCCTGTGAAGATCTGGGAAATAGCATTACAGGAAGAAGGAGTGGAAATACTTGAGAAAACTGCACAGAGGACAATCAACAAAATACAGACATTACAGGGTCTTCAAGAAGTTGTGGATAGTCAGCTTTTTCCAATGCTGGAACACAACACCTGATCTGCACAAGCTAGAAGAGTTTACTCTTCAGAGGATTCAGTCCATGACAGGCTGGCTCCAAGGTAAAAACATGATCGTAGAAGGGTATAGTGGAGGAAATATACCCACTTGATATTGCTAAGAAGTAATGAGGGGAGGAGTCTCAGATGGAAAGATGGGCTCCAAAGGCACAACTTCAGTAAAGCACTGCCTCCAACCAGACCCTCATTTCCTAACAGGACATTTAGTTATGAACTCATCAATGGATTGATCCATTATAGAGCCCCCTATTACTTTCCACATAAGAACTTTGGGATTCTAGATTTAAGCTATAATAAGCTCCAGAGAATCAGATCCACCAAGATCAATAAAACAAATCAACATTCCTACTAAAATGAGGGAGCAGGTAAATTATATATACATACATGTTTTCCTTCCCATATAATTAGTATGCCTTTAATATCACCAAGGCATGCAAGCAGCAGGATATAATGGAAAGACTACTAATCTTGTGTGATCTTAAAGGAAGCTATTTCACTTACCTAGAATTCAATTTCTTTATTTACAACATAAAGGATGTTAAATCTAACGAACTTTTACTAAACTTTTGTTTATAAAATCAAAACAGCTTACTAGTAGTAGATTTGAATAAGGTGAGACTGACTATTCAACTGATGTGGCACATTAAAAGTGTTGAATACACTTGATCTTAGCCAAAAGGCTGAGAAGCGATTAAAAGTGTTGAATAAATGTTTGCTCAATAACTGAGTAGTGAATGGTCAGATAAATGACTCCACCAAGGTCAAACAGGATGTTAAGCAGTGTTATTATTACAGTGAATCATTCACACACTAGTTCTAAATGAAAAAGCTAATGTCTGTTACCATCAAGAGTTTTATAAAGTCAAGGAATAAAGTGACAGTTCATATTTTCTACACTGTTCCTGTACCTGATATGTATTAAATATCACTGGTGCCTGATACCACATTTTGATTCCCAGAGAACATAGAAGATATCCAAATGATGAAACAAGAGAACTGAAAGCTCTTGTCAGAATGAGCCTGTGGTCTCCTGGGTAATCCTTCCAATTCAACAGGCGAAGAATATCATTCCAGTTCCCAGAATCACTACTCTGATAGATACTATGAAAGGCTGACAGCTGAGCTTTAAACACACATGCAAATGGTGAGGTAACCTCTGCCAAGTATTTAGCACCGTGCAAACTTGAAGCATCCACTACTATGGACACTTTTGTTTAGAATATGTCTGCTTCTGCTGTTACTGCTACTGCTGCTATTTTGGCTGTTATCAATTAGGAAAAATACCCTGACCTAACTGGAAAGTGACGGTCTTGAACTCAAGACATCTATGTTTGAATATTCTACTTTCACTTTGAGTAAGCTTTAGAAAATTACCTAAAATCTTATACCCACAGTTTCTGTCAACTGTAAAATACATATAAATATTGTCCATACTGGGCCAGAGATTTGGCTCAGTGGTTCTGGCGCCTGCCTCGCAAGTCAAGGCCCTGAGTTTGATCCTGGCAACCACATACAATGCTGGACATGGAGACTCATGCCCACCAGCCATCAATACCACATACCACAGTGCCGGGCGTGGTGGCTCACGCCTGTCATCCCAGCACTTGGGAGGCAGAGACAGGAGGATTGCTGAGTTCAAGGCTTGCCTGGGCTACATAGTGAGCTGAGGGCCAGCCTCAACTACAAAGCGAGACCCTGTCTCAAAAACAAAAAACAAAAACAAAACAAAAAAATATTGTCCATACTATAAATTTTGATAAGTGAATAAATAATGGATTAATTATATACTACATGAACCAGTAAGTACTGTCCATATTTGGTGGTCAAGAAATACTCATTTTATAATAACCATCATCACTACTGTCTCTGCCATTTGGGTTGATAAAACAAACTACTATCTACTGGGTGATTTAAAGAATAACTGTTATTTTGCACAATTCCAGAGTTGTAAAGTCTAACATCAAGTCGTCAAGGCATCAGCAAAGCCCGGCTCTTGGTGAATGCCCACTTCCTGGTTTATAAAGGGCCACCTTATTGCTGTGTCCTCATACTGTAGAAAGTGAGTGAGCTAGCACTGTGACCTATTTTTATAAAGGTGTTAATTCTATTCATGAGAGTGCTACTTACATGACCTAATTACCTCTCAAACGTCCTACCTCCAAATGCTATCACACTGGGATTAGGCTGTCAACATAATAATTCTAGACAGGCACAAATATTCAGTCTATTCCAACTATATATAATTTATTGAAGCCTAAATATAGCTAAATAAAGCAGAAAGTTTTGCAAACTGAAGGTAAAATACTCAGGCTAAAGAAAAGAGGATGGAAAAGTATAGTATTGTCATACAATGCCAGGGTAAAGAACTAGATTCTGGTTAGCAGTCTTAAGTACAGAGAACCTTCTAGGATATTAGAAAATAGTCTTTCTCAAATATTAGCCTTTCATGAGTCATGCAATCTTTTAGGGCTATTCCAAAAAACTTTGAAGTGAAAAAAAAATACAGTTCTGGATTCTATGACAAGTAATTACCAATATACAAGGTATTCCAGGTTACAGGTAGCAAACAAGGATACATTCCTTCATTGAGAAAATATAACCATTTGTTTCCCTTTTTTTATTACCATCACATTTTTCTTACAACTCATTACTCACCCCTCCACCCTATTTCCCTTTGAATATTTTCTATTTCACAATATCCATCATACATTGTAGAACTCATTTACATCTTCAGCTTCTCACACCAGAGAAAATATATGATATTTGAATCATGTCATATGCTGGTACAAATTCTCAATATTGAGAATGAATGATGTGATCATGAATGTGATCATGAGTCTTTATATACAATGTACCAATACAGATTTTTTTTTTTTTAGACAGGGTCTCGCTTTGTAGTTCAGGCTGGCCCTGAGCTCACACTATAGCCCAGGCAAGCTTGGAACTCAGCAATCCTCCTGCCTCTGCCTCCTGAGTGCTGGGATTACAGGTGTGAGTCACCATGCCTGGCACTGTGGTATGTGATATTGATGGCTGGTGGGCGTGAGTCTCCACGCCCAGCATTGTATATGGTTACCGGGATTGAACTCAGGGCCTTGCACTTGCGAGGCAGGCGCTGGAACCACTGAGCTAAATCTCCAGCCCCAATAAAGATTTTTTAAAAGATAATATAACCTAGATTTTCATTGTCATCTGCTTAGATAGATGCTAAAAACACATGACAATTTAGACATTATTCCTGTCCACAAAAGTATTAGTATTACTGAGAGTCATAGGGGTCATCTTACCTTGTTTCTGTCCTTGGTCCTGTTTTTCTATCAGCTTCAAAAGACACCTCTTTAGGACTTTGTTAAACTTGCCTCCTGGTCCTACTTTTCTTTTTTTTTTTTTTTTTTTTTGAGACAGGGTCTCGCTTTGTAGTTCAGACTGGCCCTGACCTCACTATGTAGCTAAGGCAAGCCTCAAACTCAGCAATCCTTCTGCCTCTGCCTCCCGAGTGCTGGGATTACAGGCATGAGCCACGACACCCCACACTGTGGTATGTGGTATTGATTGCTGGTGGGCGTAAGTCACCACGCCCAGCATTCTATGTGGTTACAGGGATCGAACTCAGGACCTTGTGCTTGCGAGGCAGGTGCCGGAACCACTGAGCTAAATCTCCGGCCCTGGTCCTACTTTTCTTTGATTTGGTCTTCAAATATCTCAGTTCTTTATACCCTACTCTGTTCTATGAAATCGCTCCTGTATTTTCACTAAGATAGGTATAATCCACACTCAAATGGATAAAGATTAATAAAATTCTAGGTAATTAAGTCTGTACGCAAGTCACAATAGCTTCAATGCCAAGAACCATAGAAAATCACAGTATACAACATATACGGGCATAAATATGGATTAAAAGTATCAATTACAAATGTCTCACCGCACAAAACATAAATGAATACTGGATATGTTCATTAACTTGGTTTAATTACATTGTTTTCATATATCGAAACATGTATCTACTCCCTACAATGAATGTAATCATTATGTACAGCAAGCACTTGCTAATAAAAATTAAAATTTTAAAAATTACATTGTAGAATGTGATGAACACAAGTTATGAATGTATATGATAGTGATTTGTTAATTAGGAATAGCATTTTTTACATAAGTAGATGTTTTAAAAAAGAAAACTTACACAAATAATTGAGAACAAACTTTACAAAACAGACAAGCTCAGAATCATAGATAGCTAAGTTCCCTTTGTTCCTCCAAAATTTTTGAATGCTTCATATGTGCCTAGTACTATGTAAAGACTTTCACACATTATCTTATTTAATTCTCACAACAATGACAACAATGCTTTTTAAAAATAGAAACTAGCCGGGCGTGGTGGTTCACGCCTGTAATCCCAGCACTCGGGAGGCAGAGACAGGCGGATTGCTGAGTTCGAGGCTCTCCTGGGCTACATAGTGAGCTCAGAGCCAGCCTGAACTACAAAGCAAGACCCTGTCTCAAAAAAAAAAATAGAGACTAAACTAATGATATCACATGGCTATTAAATTTAACCCAGATTTTATTTTTAAGGCTCCTAATCTTTCCAGTATATCATATTAAGTTCTTTCATATGTAGATCTTGTTCTTAGTCTTAGAAAAATGTAAATTGAATTTATCTCACAAACTTGCTTCCACAAACACAATCACAGAGCTTTAGATTAGTAAGGACTGAAGAAAGTGATAGCACACCTTTCAGAGACTGTACACCCAAAACCCACTTATTTATCCAAAGTGCTAACACTCCAGTTAAACCTTAATATTGAGGTTTTAGTTTAGAACGTCTTAAAAGAAAACATAGTGACATGAGTGCTATAGGTTTGCAACCACTGACTTATGGGTTCATTTAGCCATGCCACACTCTGCACAGCATTACTGGTGATGACTGAGGCCTGCCCCCGAGTAACTAAGGGACATGTCAAAACTCAAAAAACTTTAGATCTCTGCCAATCTACCTAAATTTCCAGTATGAGCGCAGTGTGTTGTATAGAGGCATTTAATACTGCTAGGCCATAAGTCTTTAAACTTCAGAGATGATATAAAAAGTGAAATTAAAATACACAGAAATTGAGAAAAAGAATCTCTGCAAAGATTCTTCATCTGATAATTTTCATCCAAATGAAAGCCAGTTTACAGAGGCTTGAATAAGAAGTGAGTTCTTTTAAGAAAGGTTAGGAATATCTGTTTCCAATCCAAGCCATCTTTAATGGAAATACAGCAACTGTTAAAATAGGTGGTCATATCCACATATAGCATACTAAAATCATATTTCTTGAAATTGAAGAGATTTCCGGTGAAGCTGCATTTTCATAGATAGAGCTAACCTCTTGTGTAGAAGATCAACAATTAGTCAACCTCCAGCTGTGAAAAGGCTTGAGGTTTGCCACTTGAGCTGTCTGTAGCTATGTTCATGTCGCGTTGGGCAGAAGGCAAGTAGGGTTGCAGTATTGAAGTCAGTAAGGATACACTGAAGAGATACTAAAATTAGCAGTCTGGGGTTGGCATACAGAAAATTATACTTTGAATGCAATAAAGAAAGATGACACCTGAAAGTGATTTTCTATGAAACAAAATATGAGTTTTGCAACCAAATATTCTCCAATTAAGAAAAGAAATACCTGAGATCTTTGTGATAGACAAAATATTTATTTTCAATAAATCATTAAAATATCACAGCTTCACAACACACTATAATTTTCCCTAAAATATATATTGTTTCTTTAGGATCTTCCTTACCACACAAATATTTGTTCTTTTTTAAGGAAAAACTCATCTTTTGTTTTTCTTAATATATTGGTACATTATATGTACACATCACAATTACACTCCACATTGAGAATTTATACCAGTATATGACATAACTTAATTCTCATTCTTCCCCTTTCCCTACCCACCCTACAACCCCCTGACCCTATAAACACAAGCTTTGAAATAGGTCACATGTGTAAATATCATATTTTTTCTCTGGTATGAGAAACTGAAGTTGTAGATGTGTTCTAGAATGCATGATCAATATTATAGAATAGTAAATATTCAGAGGGAAATGGGGTTTAGGAGTAAGTAATGACAGGAAAGAGAAAATTGACGGTAAACTCATCTTTTGATTAACATCCAATAGGTCTAGCTTGGGCCAGATTCTCTGGGACTTTGATATACGTGTGCTAAACAAATCATAGGGAGATTGTAAAATTTCATCACTAACCTGTAATCTCAGCTCTACAATGAAGATGACATACTTCCCTTAACATACACATGAATATTCACATAGTGACCTGCTCTGACTTGTAGGCTCTTTATGTTCATATCCAACTCTGAAACAAAATAAAACATTCCCTTTGTCCAGGATCAGTTAGACTTCAGCCCAGGGTGTCTTAGACTTTGAAAGAAAATTAACAGGATTCAGAAAGCTAAAAACAAACAGATAATACCTAAATATTTAGAGGCATTGAGTTGTATTAGAAGTAAAGAATTATGAAACCTGGCTATATCTCTTGATTAATCACTGTCATTTTGTCCTTACATATTTTAAAGAATCAGCCCAGAATCTGACAACTTCACTGCTGAATTCTACCAGACACTTAAAGACCTAATAACAAATCTCAAAGTTTTCCAGAATACTGAAGTAGGAGGAATTCTTCCAAACTCATTACACAAGACCCTTGATTTACCCTTATACAAAGACACTTTATATCCCAGACAAAGACACAGTAAAAAAGAAAACTTCAGGCCAATATAAAATATCCTCCACAAAATACTAGCAAACCAAATTAAACAGCACAGTAAAGTTATCATACATTATGATAAAATATGAGGACACAAGGATGATTCAAGTGGAACTCAAAAACAGGATATACTACATTAACAGGAGGACAAAAACCAGAAAACAAAACAATAGACATGAAATAGACAATAGAATACCATTCTGCCATGAAATGAAAGAAATCTTGTCATTAGCAACAACATGAATGAAGCTGGAGGATATTACACTAAGTGAAATAGGGGGCATAGAAAAAAAAAACCAACCCTCCCATGACACCATACTCCAATACTAGCTCTAATAACTAAGGGAGCTACTGTTATATTGAGTAGTAACATATAAGGTATGGGTATGCTGAACAAAAGAATGATTTATGCACATCCAGGGTAAGAAAAAATGAGATGGCTTGAGATTTCATTACACTGCTCAGAGGGGATCATAATTTAAAACCTATGAATTTATAAGAAAAAGTGGCATGGAGGTTTTAATAAGCAACTATTGTATTTGGAGAAGTATCATCTTAAAATGTAGCTGCACTTCAAAGACTCCAGTTGTTGTGGAAACATCTGTGGCATGGAATTAAACTGGGGTGCCTAATACAACTACAGGACCTGACTTGTCATTCATATCAATCAGGGTACTGGCTTGGTGAATAAGCATAATGAAGCTTCCTTAGGAGTATTGAAAAAAAGGTTTACCAAGCCAAAAGCCTGAAAGAATTGTGACCTCTGCATTTGAGCTATAATGAACCTTTTGGATAATTAGCAAAAGAATCTTGCTATGCTAATCATTTGTACCAACTGACCATCCTAAAATGATTCAGTATTGAGTTATGCCTTTAAATCTATTCCAGATGCCAGAATTTTATGGGTATGTAAGAAACTTAGAAAGCTAAGGTGCCAATATACCCAAGCTCAGTACTTATGTATTTTTAGCACTATACAGAATCAAAATTCCGGTAACAAAGAACACTTTATGTGGTTTATCCTTTCCGTCATTTCAAAAGCTAAAGTTCTTTTGTGGCTGTTTGATGCTAACTTTATGCTTTTAGTTCCTGCATTCACCTCAGTATACATCAGGTTGCTTAATCATTGATTTTTCTTTTAAATTATTACCAAGTCTAATACTGACTAAGGTCTTCCTGTAAGTCTTAGTTTGTGCTGTTATGGGAAACATTCATTTTCAAAATCTACGATGTTATAGAAGCGTGGCCTTAATATTTTCACACACACACAAAAAGCTTAGGAGTTCATTTCATGGCTGTATTCTGAGGCATAACTTAATGAGAAGGGTCTAAAATATGAATGTGAGGCAATTATTAAATGTTGTTTCTGTCCTGTGCAGAACATGTAAAATATGCACTGTAGTACAATTTTGAAGGTTATTTTAGCTAAAAGAATTTTTCAAGTTTCTGAAATTCTTACATTTTCCATATTTATAAAAAATTGTTTACCAATTTATTTTTGTTAGAAATATGATTTTTCCTTTTGTCTCCAAACTCTTCCAAAAGTAAAAGGAGGTTTCTGCTAATAAATTGAGCTGCTAACCATTTTGAGCTGTGTAATTTAGTATTGCATATTTGATTATTTTATTATATAACCGAAAAATGGTGATGCATATTAATACTAGCTCAAATATATACAGTTTTTATACTGTCTGGGAATGTGTGGTTATAGTAGTGAGAGGTTAATATGCCAGTGTTCACCAGCTTGTTAAAACTTAGTGTAAGTGCTCAGACATCTAAATAAATAATGAAATGCAAAAAATAAATTCACACTGAGGCCAATATATGTTTGAGAATTTCATCTTGTTCCAGTGTTAAGAAATCCTCATATACAATTAATTTTCAAATTCACGACAAAGTTTCATGGGTGCAATGAAGCAAATGATTCACGTATATTTTTTTAAAACTTAGATTCACAGTAAGAATTGCATTTGTGACTCCTAGTAAGCACACTTAGGGATATCAAAATTTTTGGGTAAACTCATGTGTTGGGGAATTATTTTTTTCCTTAAAGTGTATAAATATGACTGAATTAGAAAAGTGACACAGTCACCAGGGGCCTCAACTGCTAATTAGTTTAATGAGATCTAATTGGGAAACATTTCCAAACTATTCCTTCCTTCAAGATTATGAAATTTATAGCTGAAAGTTACTCCTCATTTCCAAAAAACCAGTTCCCACTAAATTTACTCTATATACCATATAATTCAATAACTTTCTTCATGTTTCAAGATTTTATTGTTTTCTAGTTTGATGGGAAGATATCGCCCCATCTGATCCCAGGGCCCTATTTATTCCCATTAGACCAACAGTATCTGTTCTGACTCTCATGAGAGCCACATTCAGGTACATTAAAAATTAACACCATTCTAGGCAAATGTATTCAATAAATGTACATTTGTATGAAATTTAGTGTAGTCATATATTGTTATAATTTTTCAAGATGAAATGCTACTACTGACTCTGATTTCTTTTCTGTCTTTCTCAAAATGCTGTCATTCATTAGAAACATGACAGAACACAAACATATTTATTCTATATATTAAGAGCTGTATGGTGAACATTTGGGGTAAAAAAACAAAATATGCCATGGAATCTGCCTTCAAAGAATTTAACAATATAAGAAAACATATTAGAATTCAGGAGAAAGCTAACTAAGATAATATACCAATGAACATAGCTTTCAATACTTTAGGTCTTTATGATATGCATTTATATATATATTTATTGATCAATATCATCTACAATACTAGATATCCAGAACTGTGCCAGGAAGTACAGAGAATCACAAGGGATATAAACATCGCCAGAGATTTAGCTCAGTGCTTCCAGTGCCTACCTAGCAAGCACAAGGTCCCTGGTTGGATCACCAGTAACCACATACAACAATACAGGGCCCGTTGATTCACACCCACTAGCAGTCAGTACCACATACCACAGTGCCCGGTGTGATGGCTCATGCCTCTCATCTCAGCAGTCCCGAGGCAGAGGCTGGAGGATTGCTGAGTTCAAGGCCTGTCTGGGTTACATAGTGAGCTCAGGGCCAGCCTAAACTACAAAGTGAACCCTGTCTCAAAAAAAAAAAAAAAAAAAAGACACTTATAATATAAGGGCAACTTAGTACTCTAGGAAGTAAACTTTGTTCAACAGCAAAAGAATTTACTTTGTAAACTATAACTTATTGGCAAAGTATTTAATCTTTATTAGCTAGATCCTCCTTTGTAACATACAAGTAGCAATATATGTGGGTATAATGTTTTAATAAAATGTCAAAAAGGTAACACGGATACTTTTCAAACTATGCTTCATACAACCCTAGAGTTTGTAATACTATGAATCCTAAAGTTTATGGCATCATGAGGCACCACAGGAACTAAAGAGATAGGTATCTTTGAATTTAAGGTTAAATGCTTTTTAAAAATTTAATGCAAATTTTAAAGCCATTAAAGCAACAAGGTATCTTTGGGAAAGATAGCTCATCAACCTTTCGAAGGTTCCTGTTGTAGAACAAATAGTAGATTTGACTGTAGACTGTGGATAGTGTTAGATACATGGCCAGGAATTTGGCCTATGTAGTACCAATTATAAGAAACAGAATTGAATGATCAAAGGAAAAAAATTTAAGAATAACTCTGCATTAATAAGTAAGCTCAACTAGAAACCAATACAACAGTATTATACTGATTCAAGTATAGCTTAACAACCATAGTGAAAATAAAGGAAAGAACAGGTCAAACAATATTGAAGCACAGCACAGTATGTGTCACCTCCTAAAAAAGTAACAGGAAAAACCCAATCTCAGTGGAAAAGTAGATGATAAGGAGCAAAAGTGAAAGTCACTTAATAAATTCTAATAGTCAAACTACAAAACATCCTAGGATTCTAAAAAAGACAGAATCAAAATAAGACTCAACTAGTTTTTAGGCATCAGGAAAGATGCCAAGATTGAGTGAAATAGATAACAGAGTAGAAGATACAACTGGAAACCAATGGCAGGAATTAACAGAGTAGTATTTTCAGATCCAATAAATTGCAGTATTGTCTAATTTAATTCCAGTAAATGAAATCTAGTTGTACAGGCCACTTTTTGATGCCTGGCTTAACAGTGCCTAAAGAACAATGAGTCTTCTTGAAAGTTTGGCTTGCACCTGACCAGAACTAAGTAGGCAGTAAGAATTAAATACAGATAAAGAGAAATGAGATATCAAAGATGTAGCACAGTTTGGTCCCTAGATAATATGAAAAATAATATCAGCACTAATAGAAACAGAAAAACATCATCAGTCTCCTAATATTATACTTGTGTAATATATAGTATATAAATCCTATGCTCTTTAGTACTTCAAAAAAGAAAGGCTATAAGCTCAGCAACCAAAAATATCACTGCTGGAATCATTTAAAAAATAAATGGTACCTCTCAGAAAAATTTTCAAGTCCAGCACTGCATTAATTCATTCCATAAATGCTTACTGAGATTGGGCATGGTGACACATATCTGTAATTTCAGCTACCCAGCAGACTGAGACAGGATGATCGCAAATTCTAATATAGGCTGGGAAACCTAAAAAGGCTTTATCTCAAAATAAAAAGTAAAAATGGCTAGGAATGTAGCTTAGTGGTACAGCACCCTTGCAATCAAGGCATAGTACAAGGGAAGAGGACACCAAGGGAAGGAGGGAGAGGAAGAGGTGGAAAAGAGAGAAGGAGAGAGAAACCTTACGAGGAATGCCACGTGCCTGTCTTTGGTCTACATATTAGGGATAAAACGACTAAAGTAGGTATTGCTGTGCTAATGAGGAACACAAGAATGGTTAGCAAAACATTTCAACCCAATAAGCTAAGTGATGCAACAAAGATCTATGTAGGGGTCTAGAAAGTCCTAAGTGAGAAAGTGCCTCACTCCACTCAAAAGTGATAAATTACATAGAATGTTAAACTTTAGTTCAGTCTTTCTGTTATTGGCATGCCATCCAAGAATAACAATTCAAGGGAAGAAATATATATTTTTGCCTCACAGTTTCAGAGGTTTCAATCCTTAAGCAGCTGGCCACATAGTTTCTAGCCTGTGGTGAGGCAGAAATCTCATGGCAGAAGGATATGGTAGAGGAATGCTACTTATTGTATGGCATGCAGGAAGCAGGAAGATGAATAGTCTAAGAATTCAAAGGCACACTCCAGTGATCTACCTCTTCCAAGTAGGCCCTACCTCCTAATAGCTAACTGAGTGATGAATTCATCATTGGGCTAATCTAACTGTGAGGACTGGCCCTCGCAATCCACTCACGTTGGCATCTCCTAGTCCTATCAAATTCACAAACAAGACTGACAATCACACTTTGAAGTGAGAAGTTCACCAGGCCTACAGGTTGAGACAGATGATATAGGAAGAGAAGATAATAGGTACGGTGGTGACACAGAAAATTATGATTCACTCCAAAAACAGAAAATTGTTGGGTATGCTTAGAATACAGGGCCTTTGTGGAGAAGAGTGGTAAAAGATCCAGGTTTTAAGTCAAGTTACAGTGGTGGGAAGAAGGAAAGAAAAAAAAACTACCACTTTCTGAGTGACTTCTATAAGTAATAGGATGGAGTCATAATTGGATGGTAGCTTTTGTAGCTATTTTCCTATGTACATTGTTATAGCTTAAATATGCTACATTCCCTGAGATGCATGTGTTGGGGCTTTTCCACAATGCAGCAGTGTCCTCAAATGGGCTTCTGGAAAGTGACTGGATTGTGCAGACTCTAGCTTCATCACTGGGTATTAATGCACTGACGAGTTTACAGCTCAATGGGGTTATTAGGATGTGGAGCCTAATGGGATGCAGCAGAATAACAAGATGGGTTGTGTTTTCGAAGGACAGATTTAGGCCCCAGTGCCTTCCTCGCGGGCTCCTTTTCTCTCTCTCTCTGCTTCCTTGTTCCTATTACTACTCTCATTACCACTTTTTTCAATTAAGGATAATTTTAACAGTTTGTAAAAAGGTAATTTCCTGGAAATATATGCTGATTTTTATTGTAATTATATTCTAAAGAAGTCTTGATTGTTTGGATTAACTAAATAATAGTATAGTCAATAAAGTATATAGGAAAAACAATAAAAAATATTTTAACTATACGTAAAGAACACCTTCAGAGCATACAACATAAAATTACACACAGCCGGGCCAGAGATTTAGCTCAGTGGTTCTGGCGCCTGCCTCGCAAGCTCAAGGCCCTGAGTTCAATCCCCAGTAACCACATACAATGCTGGGCGTGGAGACTCACGCCCACTAGCCATCAATACCACATTCCACAGTGCCGGGTGTGGTTCCTCACGCCTGTAATCCCAGCATTTGGGAGGCAGAAGCAGGAGGATTGCTGAGTTCGAGGCTTGCCTGGGCTGCGTAGTGAGCTCAGGGCCAGCCTGAACTATGAAGTGAGACCCTGTCTCAAAAAAAAATAAATAAAATTACACACAGCCCCTCTGGAATGTTAAAAACCAAACAAGTTCAGCATAACTTTCTTCTCACTATCTGAAATTCTTATGGAGATAAGTACTAACTCTACCTTGTGCAACTCTAAGCCTCTTCTTTCCTTACCTTAGTCTAGACACTGAAAAGCATGTCAAAAAGAGAAGCTAAAATGCTGCTTCATAAAACACCAAAAAGAGAAAACTGATACCATTACTAATTTTAACATACATTAAGAATCTTACTATTATGAAGGCTTTACATAATGGGGAAAAAAAGAATGAATCCTGTTTCTAAAGAATTCTCTAAGATGGAATCCTGTTGTGTGTGAATTCCACAATCATCATTTGCTTTGTTAAGTTGTCTTTTAGAAAAAAATGATATAACTCATTTGCCTCTGACTTCCTAATAGGTTTTCAGAATGTCTTTTTATAGTTCTAGCAATTATTGGGTTTAGTATAAAAAGCTCCAAAGTCTAGTAACAACAGCTCTCATTAGAATGATCAAACTCCTTTTTGTAAATGTGCCACATTTGAAAAAATAGATCCTAAGAGCATCATTTCATTAACTGTTTCAAAATAAGTTACCTCTAAGTGGGCCCAGATAATCTTTATGAGATTATCTTAGGGAATCTTTTATCTTACCTAACCTTCCATTACTTGAAATCCAAACTAATAAGATAAATTACTCATTTATTTGTTCAGTAAATACTTAGTGTGATGATACTGTGTTCCAGACACAGTGTTAGATTGTAGAATACAATGGAAAATAAAGTTGAACAGTTCTTGGCTCTTGAAACTCATAGTCTAATGGACCACACTTTTAAAAACAATGAATTAAAACAAATAATACAATTTTCTTTATTTAATTATTACATTAATACTTCTGACATATCAAATCAAAGAATGGAGAGCTACAGGGGCTCCAAAAAAGATATTCCTATTTAATTCCCTAATCTGACAAAGGTAGAAAGTAGGGCTCACACAGATGAATCGACTAAGTCAAGATCATAGAAGCATTTATTGCTTGTGGCAAAATTAAAACTTCTGGACTGTGTTGTTGTTACTCTGAATCAAAACATGTCACCTCCCCATGTTCACTGATCAACATGACTATTTAATTTTTGGTTCCATCTCCTCATCCCAAATTCCTCTGAATGAAAACTATAAACATGAAAATATCTGTACTACCTAAAACTAATATATGCTGGGATTTATTAAAAATGTAAGAGTGTATTACACTATAACAACTGACAAAAAGAATTCTATTGGTAAATTGCAATGCTTACAAGAAAAATATAAATATATATGGCAGAGGAGAAGAATCCAAAGTGATTCCCCCTTGTTCTAGGTTCCCACATGTCCAGACAGTTTCTCCATATTTTTAAGGTAAAGGTCATGCAATAAAGCCAACAAGGACTGTAACAATGAACACTCATTAATTTCTGTCCTGTGTGTTCACTCCCCTATCACAGAAGCTAATGACTGAACTGAGAAAGGTAGGGAAGCAGAACTCAATTATTTTTAAACTTAGCACTAAGAACATGCTATGGCAACTCTTTTTTGGTAGTATTTATCAGTTATCTACCTCCCAAAATCTTAAGATATCCACTCTGCTCTATCTTCAGGACAATAAAATATTCCAGATAGGTCTACCTAGGACCAATCTCAGAGCTAAAGAGTCCTCTTCATGTTGAATATGTGTTTCAATGTCTAAGACATCTGCAAATAGCTCTGAATCCAAGAATCTGGATGTTGTAATTTATTTTTCCATTTTCTGTAAGGAAAAAGAACAAAAAGTCACAAAAGAAATGTTCTTTTGCTAATCGCCAATGTATATTTGTAATTGCAAATGTATATTTGGAAAACTATAAGTTGGTGATTTTCTAATATAGTATAAGAAACAGCAGAAATTCTAATGTACTCTTTTTTAGTCATCCAGGTAACAAGTACTACATTTTTTAAAAAAATAAAAAGGGGGCCGGAGGGTTAGCTCGGTGGTTCCGGCACCTGCCTCACAAGCGCAAGGTCCTGAGTTTGATCCCCAGAAACTACATACAATGTTGGGCGTGGAGACTCACAGTGAGCTCAGAGACAGCCTGAACTACAAAGCAAGACCCTGTCTCAAAAAAAATAAATAAAACTAAAAAGGTTAACCGCCAGTTCCCCTACTCCCTAGTAAAGAAAAAAACAAAATTCTTAAGAATGATCTAGAATGACAACTAAGAGTGAAAAAAATTTGATTGTAAATAAAAGAAAGCAAAGTTTATGTATATAGGGGGTGAAGAGTTGTTGAGTGGGCAGGAAAAAAATGAGAATTAAGTTGTATCATACACTGGTAAAAATTCTAAATGTCAAGTGTGATCATAATGTGGATTTAAATGTACTAATAAAATCAATTACATGTTTTAAAAAGAATGAAATGGAAAGGTGAGCATAGTAAGAAAAAACTCGTACATCTATTGAAAATATACCCTTTTGTTTCTCATGGAAAAATAACTGTAAAAGAAATTCTGAATTAAACAAAGATTCCAAGGGTCCAAATATGATTTATATTGCTCTCTAAAATTAAACTAAATTTCTATTTTCTTGGCTCAAGTGAGATCCTTCCAAGATTCAGGATTCTGCTTTTCCAGGTTGTCATCTGTATAATGGGAACTGATCCTACAGATAAGATACTACCCACACACAATGTAATGATTAAGAATAGGAACACAGGCTTTGAGTTAAAAATCAAACTTGGACTTAAATCCTTCATTTGCCATGTATGTAACCTTGGGCAAGATATTTGATGTCATTAAGTTTCAGACACTCATCTGTGAAATGCAAGTAATAATACCAACATCATAGTGTTGCTATATTAAACAACATAACATATGTAAAAGAATTAACATGTAATTTAAACATGATAAAAGATGTTAAAACTTACCTAGAAAAGTAGTAGAAGTAGTAATAGCAAATGAGATTCTATCTTCTTGGTAGCTAAAGTAATAACTGATAGTGAGATTATAAGGAATATAAGACTCTAACCATTCCTACCCTCTCTACATTATTAGATCTTATAAACAGTCTTTTATTAAACATTGATTATAGAAATCGTTCTATTTCAAGATACATGAAATGTAAGTAGCTGTACAACTTAAAAAGTTGTATAATAGTACATAAGGTTTGTACTATAATGTACTTATGTACTGTGTAATGTATAATGTACTGTAATGTACTTATACTACATTACAATAAATGGGCCAGTTAAGTCTCCATTTTTTAAAATATATAACCTGATTTCAACTGTTCATAAACATATGAATGGATAAGGAATATATTTTCACTGGGCGTGGTGGCTCACGCTGGTAATCCCAGCACTCGGGAGGCAGAGACAGGAGGATTGCTGAGTTTGAGGCTAGCCTGGGCTACATAGTGAGCTCAGGACCAGCCTGAACTACAAAGTAAGACCCTGTCTCAAAAAATATATATATATTTTCACACAAAGGAGCAGTACACAGTCATAAAGAAAGATAAACTTGATCCCAATATAGGAAAATGAAGGGATTTGAGGCCAGACAGTTAAGTGAAATAAATCAGACACAGAAGCTTAAATATTACATGGTTTCTCTTATATGAGAAAGTAAAAATAAAAATAATATCAAAGTTAAAGACAGATAATAGAAGTAGGGAAACAGACTTTCTCAAATGGGAAGGGAATTAAGGGATGGAGAGAAGAAGAAGGAGGGCAAGAACAGAGAATGAAAAAAAATAGGATGTGTTATGTATAAATTCCATAAAAGGAATGCAAACATTATTCTCTTCAAATATGCCAAAAAATAGATAAAAGCAAAGGGATCAAGAGCTAAGTGGACATGGAAGGGACAAAAGGGAAAGGAGATGAAAAATAGGAACAGAGATGTATTATGTACATGTACCAGCTTTGCATAAAGAATGTAAACCTTATGTACTATACACATGAACTAATAAATTAAATATAAAAACAAAATTTGAAGAATTGATATTAAACACCAACCATGGTAGCATACACCATTTGTAATCCCAGCCCTCAGGAAGCTAAAGTAGGAGGATCATTAGTTCAAGGCAAGCCTGAAAAACATAGTAAGACCATGTTTCAAAAAAGCAAAGCAAACAAAAGAATTGATATTCAAGCTCAAGAGGAAAGAGTTCTGAAACCAGGTGTGGTGGCGAACACTTAGAATCCAACCCCTCAGAATTCTGTGGGAACAGGATAACAAGTTCAAGGACTATCTGAGCAATGCACAGGGCTTACCTGGCATGCGCAAGAAGTTCAACTGCCAAGGGAAAAAAAGGCTTTTAGAACAAATAGCCATTATTGACAACGGCTAAGATAATTTGAATTTAACTGTTTCAAACTTTAATGTAGTGTACTAGATTTTATTTTTATTTATAATTTAAATAAAAGCCTAAACAACTGAGTATGAATATACATTGTATTGCAAATGATAAATAATCATTTAATTGTTGATAAGGTATCAGAGAACATGAGAGCTTTAGAAGCAGATGAGCTTGAATTCAAAATCCAGCTGAGTGCTAACTATATATTGTACAAAACAATAGGCAAGTTACTTAATCTCCATATGTTTTTATTATTATAATTACTCCATTATATGACAATAACTTCGTGGAAGTTACTATCTCCTATCCAACTGTCCTCAATTCCATGCTCTTTAGGTGAAAATCTGCACACTTATACATGACAGAACATCCCCTTGAGCTTATAATTTCTTTCAGTGTAACCCAGAATTGAGGTGCCTGGTATTGTTTGTTCTCCTCTGGCCTTCATCAAAAGGGCCACTCAGGCCCTGACTTCAGCTACACGAAAGCAGGGAGTTAAGAAGAAGCATGAGTAGAAGAGAGTCTGTGTCACTCTTTTTCACATCCATCTTATCACTTAAGACTGGAAAATTAGCAATTGATCCTTTTCATAATTGAATTATGAGTTCTGAAAACTCCAAACAAATGAGCAAAAGCCATATTGATTTGAGTTCCATTTGAACTCTTTTTTGGGGTCAAATAAATCACTAGGTTATCAAGTTACCAGTTCTGTAAATATTAATGCTGGAGTAAATTAGCAAAATTTACACATATCCTCAGACAACTAATGTCAATGTCCAATCTTTATTAAAGAAATATATCAACACATTGCATTAGGCAGTATAATATGAAAACTGAGATGCTTCTGCAACAGCTTACCACAAGTCCAATTTATATATGTTCTCTGTATTCTCATAATCTTCACTATAGAATCCATACATGTTCATCAAAGGCTATTTTAAAAGTAGGATTTTAAAAAACTTAATCAAACCTATTAGTCTATTATAATTATTATTACTGCTTTTAGTGTATTCTTACCTATTGTTAAAATTCTAAGCAGAGTTACATTTTTGCAGTTATCATTATTAACAATAAATTGCACTTTGTTTTTGCATTTCATGTATCATAAGCATTTTCCATATTAACCAACACTTTTTAAAATTAAAATTTTAACAAATCCATAAAATTCCAGCATGCTCTATATCCTCATGGTTCCTGCTATTCTTATTTCCTTCTTTAAAAGATGCCATTAAAAACTCAAAGCAATGCCGAAAGACCACAGTGGTTAAACATAAAGACATTAGTGAAGGATTTTAGAGGTTGATCCCTATCATCTCCACTGAAGGTGCACCACTGAAAAAATGACCTCACTACTCCTCAGTTTCACATAACGTAAATTGTTAGAAGAATAACAGAAGAGAAGGATGAAATGGTGTTATCTATCTCATATGATCTCCTGAGGAGTATGAAGTGTTATAAACAATACTAACAAAGTAACCCTCCACAAATGTTAGCTATGGTAATGAAACTTTCATTTATTTGGGATTACTTCCTTAAAGAAGATTTTTCTGAAGTAGAACTGCTAATTCACTGAGTATGAGCAATTTTAATAATGTTGACAGAATTGTCAAATTTCTGTCTAAAAAAACTGCACTGCTAATTTATGTTAAAACCAGAAATACATAAAACTATCCTATTAAACTTTAGGTCTTAACTTTTACTTTTTGCTAACTCCACTGGCTACAAGTATATCTTGGCTTTGGTTTACATGATATTTCTTTGAAGGGCAAAGCAAGACAGTGGCAGAATAAAAATCTCCAGTGATTTTTATCTCCACAGAAACACCAATTTAAACAGCTGCTCATTCACAAAACTACCTTTAATAAAACTAAGGGAAGTCAGGTGAGAGATCTTAGTACCTGGATTTGACATAAAAATAAGAAAAGATACAAAAAGGCAGGAAGGCAAGAGTAGCCCCTGTCACTTCTCTTCAAATTAAAAACAGTATAACCTGGAGAAAGCTTAACAAGGCAGAGAATTTTACCACCATTCTTCAAGAACAAAGGATATTTTTTATCTCAAGGATCAACTAGAAATTCTTGAAAAATTCTATCATAGCTCAAAGAAAGAGTATTTTTGGAGAACTGGGTATAAAATTAAAGATAATTTAGAGTCTTGGATATACATCCACATGCTATCACTATCCAGATTGTGAGTCATCCAATGTATACACACACAGAGAGAAGGATGACTTGGGCAGTGACATGTTTTCAAATATTTTTCTATAAAGAGTAAAAGCCAAATCCATATTACTTTACTCAGTACATTTATGATAGTTCTAAAAACTCTTCACTCTCACCCATTTTAACAATCATTTGGAAGAATGGAAAATAGTCTTTTAATACCTATCTTTACTTTATCTCTTAGTATCAGAATCTTGGGTAACATACAAGTTAAAATACTACATACACCAGCCTCTCTTATAGCTTTTTCCAGGTAATAAGGCTCTGGTCTATGAGAGGTGACAGACATTGTAACAATTTTTTTAGTTGAATTCTTTATTAGTACATTTTATATACAGCTCACAATCACATTCAACATTGGGGAATTCATACCAGTATATGACACAAGTTAATTCTCATTGTTACTCATATCCCTACCTACCCAGAACCACCCACCCCTTATACACATGCTATTTATTTTTCTTTTCAAACCATATTTATTCTTTCCCCTCATTACGTTCCCCCACCACATTCCCTTTGAATACTTCTTATTTTACAAAATCTATCATACATTCTAAAACTCATTTACATCTACAGATTCTCATACCAAAGAAAAGATATGGTATTTACATATCTGGGATCTGTTTATTTCACTTATTAGTGTGTCTCAAGGTGGACCCATTTGCACATAAATGAATGAAACTTGTCGTTCTTTATGGCAGAATAATATTCCATTATTCTTTATTCAGTCTCCAGTTGATAGGCATCAGAGTTGTTTCCAAGATTGGGCTATCACAAACTGAGCTGCTATAAACATGGGTGTACATATAACTTTATGTTTCTTTGAATTCCTTTGGGTATATTCCTAGCAGGGGAATAGCAGGGTCTTTGTGAGTAAGAATTTTTAAAGGTTTCTATAAGGAGGATTAAGAATTCTTTTGTCAGGCCAGAGATTTGGCTCAGTGGTTCCGGCAACTGCCTAGCAAGGGCAAGATCCTGAGTTTGATCCCTGGTAACCACATACAACCAGTCGTGGTGACTCACGCCTATCAGCAGTCAGTACCACATACCACAATGCCAGGCATGTGGCTCACACCTAGAATTCCAGCACCCAGGAGGCAGAGGCAGGAGGATTGCTGTGGGTTTGAGGTTTGCCTGAGCTACAAAGTGAGCTCAGGGCCAGCCTGAACTAGAAAGCGAGACCCTGTCTCAGAAAGAAAGAAGAGAGAGAGAGAGAGAGAGAGAGAGAGAGAGAGAGAGAGAGAGAGAGAGAGAGAGAGAGAGAGAGAGAGAGGAAGGAGGAATTCCATTGTCCTTTCTCTCTTGCCTCCTCTTACTTCCACCTTAGAATAATAAAGTGATGGGATAGAGCTCCAAAACTATTTAGGTAGTATGAGAGCCAGCAGTGAAGAAGACAAGAGAGAGACAGAGACAGAGAGAGGCAGATACAGAGATAGAGACAAAGAGAAAGACTGAGATTCTCCGCAATGACAAAGTGACGCTTGAAACTAGCAGCTGCCTAAATCTAGACTTCTTTTACATGAGAGAGAAATAAATGTGTTTTGTTTTTGTTTGCTTTGTTTTGTTTTGTTTTTTGAGAGAGGGTCTCACTTTGTAGTTCAGACTGGCCCTGAGCTCACTATGTAGCCCAGGTAAGCCTCTAATTCAGCAATCCTCCTGCCTCTGCCTCCCCAATGCTGGGATTATAGGTGTTACCCACCATGCCTACCATATACTTGTTTTTAACTTTGTTATTGTAAGTTTTTTCTGTCATGTCCACCCAATTCAAAACCCATGACCGAAATGCATTTAGAGTTGCTTTTAGATAGCACAACTTTCCTTCACAGCAACATGCTAGTATTTAGAAATGTAAACTGTAGCAGGGGAGATACCAGGGTTGTGACTCAGTGGTAGAACATCTGACTTGCCTGTACATATTCATGGGTTTGATCCTTAGCAGAGAGTGATAATTGAGAGATAGAGATAGAGCAGAGCAAAGAGTGAGGGAAGGCAATTAGCTGATTAGAATAGTAATGGTATTTAAATTTGGGGAGCACATATACGCTAAACTGTCAATAAGAAAGGCTGAGAAGTCTCTTGATTAAAATAAGAACTGACTGACATACAAAAAAAGTATAACTGACATACAACAAGCTATACATATTAAATGTATGAAGCTTAACTACAGAGATAATTTTACATTATCACAATACATGCCATAAATATATCCATCACCTCCCAAAGTTTCCACCTGCCCTCGATAGTATGAGATATGAATATTTAACATAAGATCTATGCTCTTACCAAAATTGAAATGTATAACACAGTATTGTTATCTACAGGCACTTTGCTATACAGACTTCTAAAATTTATTCACCTAAATCACTGAAATTCTGTACCTTTGACTAATAACTCTCCATTCTGTCTGCTCCCCAGCATGTGGTAATTACCATCTTCTCACTGATTTTATGAGTTGGTCTATTTTAGATTCCTCATACAAAGGGTATTATGTGCTATCTGTTCTCTCATTTCTAGCTTATTTTATTTAGCATAATGTCTTCCAAGTTCATCCATATTGTGAATCTGTATTTTGTGAATGACAGATTTCTTACCTTTTTAAGGTTCCATTACACACGTGTGCACACACACACACATGCATACACACACGCATCAGTTTATCTGTTTCTCAGTAGACATTTAAATTGCTTCCATGCCTTGATGATTGTGAATAATGCTATAACGAACATAGAAGAAATACAGATATCTCTTTGAGATCCCAATTCAAACTTATAGTAATCAAAACACTATGGGCTGCCCACTATCAGCACACCAATTCAATATGGTCGTGGAACATTAGCCAAAGCAATGAGACAAGAGAAAAAAAAGGGATATGGATAGAAAAGGAAGAAGTTAAATTATTATTGTTGACAGATGATATAATACTCTACATAAAGAATCCAAAAACTCATGAAAAAACTCCTAGAATTAATAACCAAATTTGGTAGTGTAACAAGATATAAATTCAACACTCAGACATCAACAGCATTCATGTATAGGAATAATAAACTCACTGAGAGATAAACCAGGGAAACAATACGTTTCATCTTCAAGTACAGCATTAAGAAAAATGAAATGCTTAAAAATAAATCTAACAAAGGAAGTGAAAGAACTTTACATTGAAAACTACAGTACTCTGAAAAAGGAGGCCAAAAAATCTATCAGAAAATGGAAAGACATCCTCTGTTCTTAGATAGGCAGAGCCAATATAATGAAAATGGCCATAATTCTACAGCTATTATATAAATTTAATGCAATCCCAACCAAAATAATAATAGTATACCTCTTAGAACTAAAGAAACAATCCCAAAGTTCATTTGGAACCAGAAGAGACCTAGAGGAACAATTCTGCAAAACAATGGCAAGGCAGGGAACATCAAAAGGCCTGACTTGAAATTATATTACAGAGCTACTGTGATAATGATAGCATTTTGCTGGAGAGAGAACAGAACGAGAGAGATCCAAGGATCAGTGGAACACAGTAAAAGTGGAAACTCCAGAGACTTTGACAGAGGCCAAATACCTTCACTGGAAGAAAGACAGCCTCATTAATAAATGGGGCTAGAAAGACTGACTTTTCACATTCCAAAGACTTAATTTAGACACATATATTTCACTGGGCACTAAATTAAAATAAAAGTGGATCAAAGATCTAAACAAAAATTAAAACATTTATTCTTTTGGAAAATGTTATCAACAAAACCAAATATTAAAATGAATGAACAACTGGGATCACATCAAATTAAAAAAGCTTTTGTATAGTGATCTAAACCACCAACAAAATGAAAAGACAGCTCAAAGAATAGGCAAAAATTTTACTATTTCTCACACAAAGAACTAACATCAAGAGTATATAAAGAACTTTAAAAAGTTAAACCCTTCCAAATTTAAAGACATCCAAAAACTGACATCTGAAATAAAGACATTTTTCAGATGAAGTATAAACAGTTAATAAACACATGAAAAAATATTCACGTCACTGTGGTCATTCAAGAAATTAAAACAACACTAAGATTCTATCTCATTCCAGAAAGAATGGCTATCCACAAGAAATCAACCAATAAAAATGCTGACAAAGCTGGAGGGGGGGGCAAGTACCTTCCTCCCTGTCAATGTGAGTGTAAATTTATTAAAACCTCTATGAAATCAGTATGGAGATTCCTCAAAAAATGAAAACTAGAGATTCGATTTAACCCAGCTATACCCTTCCTATGTATTTTCCCAAAAGAATTAAAAGCATTATACCAAAGTGATACATGCATTCTCGTGTTTATAGTGGCACAATTTATAATAGCTCAATCTTGGAAACAGCCTAGATGCCCATCCACAGATGAATGGATAAAGAAAATGTGATATTCATATATAATAGAGTACTATGCTTCCACAAACAAGGATAAACTTGGTCATTTTTTGGTAAACGGATGTATTCCATAATGTTACATGAAATAATCAGATACATAAGTTTAAATACCACATTGTTTCTCCTGTGTAAGAAGCCCAAAGGGTAAATAAGGAGTAAAACAGAAAGTAAATATTCAGGAGTAGGAAAGACATGTTCAAAACAAAAGGATAACAAGATAGAGGTAAGGAAAGGAAAGGAAAAGGATTCTAAAAAGAGCAAGAATGGAAGGGGGGAAATGGAAACAAAGATGAATATGACCATTATGCATGGCAAATATGTAATAATAAAAATAAATTTTTTAAAAACACTATAATACTGGCATGAAAACACTGACACATAGACCAAAGGAATACAATAAAGAGCCCAAAGAAATTAAAATATATATACATTTTTATATAGGTACATTCTCTGAGTAGCCACATTTGAAAGAATGAAATTGAAAATATACATCACCCATAAAAATTAATCCAAAATCATTTAAAGACTTAAATGTAAGACCAAAAGCCATAAAATTCCTAGAAGAAAACACACAGGATAAGCTTCTTGATGCTAGTCTTGCCAATGGATTCTTGGCTAGGCATAACACTGCAAGCACAGGAAATAAAAGCAAAAAAAGAACAGCAGAATTATATCTCCTGAAGAAAGCTGTGTACAACAAAGGAAATAATCAGCAAAATGAAAAGGCAACCCATGGAATGATAGTGTGTGCAAATCAAATTTATGTAAAGGTTTAATATCAGAAAATATAAAGAACTGCCTCAACTCTATAGAAAAGAAAAATAGATATTTCTATAAAGAAGGTACGCAAATGTACAACAGGTATATGAAAAGGTGTTCAACATCACTAATGTAATAGAAATGTGAGTGAAAACCACAATGAGCGATCACCTCACCAGAAACAAAATGGCTTTTGTTTCTGAAAAAAATAGAAGGCCAAATATAAATGTTAGCAATGATGTAGAGAAAACTTTGTATGTTATTGATGAGAATATAAATTGGTGCAATCACAATGGAAAGCAAAGGCAACTTCATCAGAAAATTTTAAATATAATTCTGATATGGCCTCACATTTCCTTTTAGGAGTATATATCAAAAATATTTTTAAAATCTACTTTCATTAACAAGAAAGATAACAGGAGAAAAGGCATCTTCTTGTTTTATTTGTTATTAATTTTAAGTTCTTTATAGGTCAGGAGCTATGTTTGTGAATTAAAATTTTAGAAGTCTGCACTGAGTTCTGGTGAAGGGTATATAAAAATAAGAGAACCAGGCCGGAGAGTTAGCTCAGTGGTTCCAGCGCCTGCCTCGCAAGTGCAAGGCCCTGAGTTCGATCCTGGTAACCACATACAATGCTGGGTGTGGTGACTCACGCACACCAGCAATCAGTACCACAGTCCACACTGGGGGTGTGGTGGCTCATGCCTGTAATCCCAGCACTCGGGAGGCAGAGACAGGAGAATTGCTGAGTTTGAGGCTTGCCTGAGCTACATAGTGAGCTCAGAGCCAGCCTGAACTACAAAGCAAGACCCCGTCTCAAAAAAAAAAAAAAAAAGAGAGAGAGAAGCAAGACTAAACAGATTAAACATTACAAGTCTTGGCCGTTTGTTCAAGATACACTACTATTGAACACTTTGTGAACACTTAATGTGTGAAATGTTCCACAGAAAAGTAATTTTTCTAGTGATATATAAATGCGGAACAGAAAATTAAAGACCCAATCAGGAGATGCTTTCTATAAAAAAAGATAAATGGTATGCTAAGCAAATATAGTAAAATTATATGTTAAATATTGATGCCAATAATATGAGTTTCTGATAAATGATTACTGATACTTTTTAGTATATTTAGTATAATTGGAAGCTTAAGAATTACATTTTGTGCTAAGCATTAAAATGAAGGATGGATATATATTTAATAATTTATAAATCCAGCATTTATTGAGTACTACTATGTCTCAGCATTACATTAAACACTAGGAAAACACAAGTAATTCAAAGACTCTGTTTAATAGGAGTATCTCAACTAATACAGAAATAGGGACAAATGGGTAAATCCCATCACAGATCTAAACATGTGCCCTATGCGCACCTAAAAGAAAGGATGTGAAGAATTCTGTAAGAAGGTATTGCTCAGGGTGAATTGTTAAAAACAAATGAACTAGGCATCCAAGTGGAAGGTGGAAACTGTAATATTTATGGTAATTAAGAGGATTAGAGAGTCCAGGATAGTTGATGTACAGGCTGTGTATCTTTTGAGGCCCACATCCTGGAAATGGCTTTCTATGGCATGCTAGCATGTTTAACCTGAAAACTATAGGGAGTCACTATAAAGTATTAAGCAGAAAACTGTCAAATTGAATCTGTCTTTTAGAAAAAACACTGCAACTTCAGTATCGAGGATATACTGAATATATAATCATCTGAGTTATTATCCAGGAGAAAAATGATAATGGCTAAACTCACTCAGCAGCTGCAGCAATACAGAAATTTGACTCAAAAGGTATTTAAGTCTCTTACAAAGTTGGCGGTCAGCAAATAGTTATGAAATGAATGAATATATACATAATTATAATAAAATCCAATGATTCAAAAATATATTTAGAAATTAGAAACAGTAAAATGTGAACTATAATCTTCTGAAAAAGTTAAGGGATACAAAGATGACTAAGATGGTTTCCAAGTTTCTAATATGGGTGACAGTATAATTTCAAAAGAAAATATAAAACAAGAGGTCTACTGAAACAAAATTATGAGTTCAACATATTAAGTTGACTTATTGAGCCCATCTAAGCATCTTTACAGGAGTTAAAAATTTGCAACTGGCACTCAGGACAGAAGTTGTTGACGGAGACAGATATGAGTCAAGGAGATAAACAGATGTTTTAAAAATTACAAAAATAGCAGAGTTCACTGAGGAAAACCTAATTATGTTTTGAGTAGTAGCCTAAGAAATCTACATTTGACCTTGTTGATATCTTCTTGTACATGAAGCTAGACTACTAACATTTCACTTTTGTCCAAGTTTGCGTAAGATAGGAATAGAATAATAGGAAAATAGGACAGAGAGGGAAAGCAACAGCAAATGTTATTCCCAAAGCATATCAATAGTTCTATATTTCTAAAAACAAAAACTGAAGCTAGATGTGGTGGCACATACTTATAATCCAAGCACTAAGGAGTGTAAGACAAGAGGATAATGAGTTCAAGTCCAGCCTGAACTACAGAGTAAGATCTTCTCTCAAAAAAACAAAAATCAACCCCTGCTGGGAATAAACCCAAAAGAATTTAAAAACTCACATTGGAAAGTCAGATGTACACCCTTGTTCATAGCAGCTCAGTTCGTGATAGCTCAATCTTGGAAACAACCCAAATGTCCATCAACTGGAGAGTGGATAAAGAAGATGTGGTTTTTGTACAAAATGGAGTATGACAAAATGGAGAATGACAAGATCGATCCATTTAGGTGCAAATGGAGACACCTGGAGGATATACTAATAAGTGAAATCAATAGATCACAGATAGACAATATCCGGATCTTCTTTTTGGCATGAACACCTGTAGATGCAAATGAGTTCTAGAAAGTAGGACAGCTTTTATAGAGTGGAATATTTCTATAGGAAACTTGGTGTGGGAATGTGATGAGGGGAAGGAATAAATATGATACAGAAAGAAAATAAAAGAGCATGTATAAAGGGGGGAGGAGGGGGGAGTGGGTAGGGATATGGGTA
>PVIC010015517.1:0-34794 GCA_004025085.1 Thryonomys swinderianus
ATTATTTCACTTTATTAAGCTAAAATGATAGGAAACATTTGTTATGCTGATGAACATCAGTGAAACCCAAAAGTATTTTTCTCCCATTTCTTTTAGTTCATCTAAAAATTAGATCATCCTATGCCATTAATAAATTATAACAAAAGCTTATCATTATTCCAGTGGACTAATTTTATAAACAAAATTGGGAGTAGAATGAATACAGTGTCTGACAGGGTCTGATCTAGATTCCCCACAGACAGCAGCACCCAAGGATCCAAATCCTACAGGTAAAAGTGACATCATATTTCCATATAACCAGCAAATATCTTCCTGAATACTTTAAATCATCCTTAACTGGCTTACAATCACTATAATGTAAAGGCTGTGTAAATAGTTGTTTCACTACATTGTTTAGGGAATAATGACAGGGGAATGCTCTGTGCATGTTCAGCAAAAAAACAATTTTTTAAAATATTTTTGATCCATAACTGGTTGAACCCCCAAATTCTCCCTGAAATATGGAAGACTAATTATATATTTCTGTTCACATCACAGATTTACTTCATCATATGAAATAGTAAATATTTATTAAATAACTATTGTACATTAGGTAGGGGAATAGAAAAATTGGTAAAACACAATCCCTACCTTTCTCTACTGCTCTAACATTTAAAGAAGTTTTTAATACAAAGACAAAGACTATGGCACAATATAATCTGCTTTGAAGTAAATCAGAAGTAGGCATGTCATAGTAGGACAGAGAGGGATGGATGGATACATGAGAAGGGAACATAACCCAAACTGGGGTAGGACAGAATTGGCCAGACACTTTCTTGCAGATTGCTCAGCTGAGTGTATTAAAGATTCGTTTAATTCTTCCAACTTGAAAATAACTCGAATGAATGAGGTTATATTTCTGTGTAAGTAGGCCTATTTTAAGTCATCCAAATTTGACTTTTAGTGGTTCCATTCAATGTCATATTCAAAAATAATGTTTCCAAATCAAAGCCTAATCTTGAAATGTATAATCGACTTACAGTTTAGACTGATGATAAACTCATCCTCACTGGGTAAAGTGAAAATACCCCAGATCAAGTTTGCTAGCCATGTATGATGTAAATGTTGCAAAAGCATTCTGCTCATAAAATGAAGGAAATAATTTGAAAGTTATGTAACAGAAACATCTCCCAGAGAAAGCATAACCTAAAAATGCAAATAAATAATCAAAAAATTGTCATAGAAATATAATTACTTGAGATATACCTGATAACCTTGCAAATTATATGTGGGTGAGCCAGAAAAAAATTCCTCTAGTTCATCTGTCATGGATATCAATAGCCACAAACATATAAAGTCACCTCTCATTTTCATCTCCCCACAACTGGTAAAGATGGTATCTAAAAAGTTTTTAGTCAAAACTGTAGCATTCACATTTATATTGGTGTGCGTTATTCCTGTTTCTATTGACAGCACTGCTGAAGTCACTCTAAGTGGTCATAAATGAATGGCACTGGTGCTCCCCAGGGAAGGTTACCCTGTGAAGCACATGACAGGAGTTAATGACTCATAAAAAAATGCTGAAGGCTTCAAAGGTGAGTCTTTATTGAATACATGACCCTGAAACAATGGTCTTCACATTCTGATGTGAATCAGAAATAGTTGGAAGCTTAAATGAAACACAAATTGTTGAATTTCACACATCCAGATTTTCGGACTTATAGCTCTAGAGTGAGACCTGAAGATTTGCATTTCTAATAAGTTCCCAGCTGAGGCTAATGCTGCAAGCCTGAAACCATATTTTGAGATGAGATGCATAAAAACAACCCAATTATAGAACATAGTTAAGAAATTTATACATGTAGTCTCTAGAGCCTATACCAGGCCAAAGAGCTATTTATAAATTAATAAATTTGCTCAATTAACAAGAAAAGTAATAAATGTTAGAGCAGTGTAAAAATATTACAATAGAGATATTCTCAAGGATCCTCAGATGAGTCAATTAAATCACAATAGGAAAGAACATCTGAACGATAGCCTTAAGAAATGAAAAGGCCTAGGCTGTGTTTTAAAAGAATTATTATGAGAAAAAGGAAAAAAGTATTCCAAGCACAGAAAGGATATAGAAAAAGTCAGAGAGTTGGGTGTGGATTCACTGTCTTCCATTTATTGGAAAGTATACCTGTTATCGGGCCAGAGATTTAGCTCAGCGGTTCCAGCGCCTGGCTCGCAAGAGCAAGGTCCTGAGTTTGATCCCGAGTGACCACATACAACAATGCTGGGCATGGTGACTCACACCCACCAACAATCAGTACCACATACCATGTCCCAGGCATGGTGGCTCATGCCTATAATCCCAGCACTCAGGAGGCAAAGGCAGGAGAATTGCTGAGTTCTAGGCTTGCCTGGGCTACATAGTAAACTCAGGGCCAACCTGAACTACAAACCAAGACCCTCTCTCAAAAAAAAAAAAAAAAGTATACTTGTTATCAAGTGTCTTAGCCCATAAATAAGCACCTTCATCATATAGTCTAGTCACAATGACATGAAAAATACATGTAAAAATGCAAAGCACAATGCTGGGTTACTAATATATGCTTAACAAATTCTGGGTACTTTTCACAATGATTATTGCTTTTGTTTTTATAAAATTTATAAACTGTTACAACTTATGCAGACCTTTTCCATGCATCCTGTGTCCTATGATGAGGTAAGAGACAAAGTGACAAATTAAGAATAAAAAATAAGAAATGTATTTTGTTTTTCATGAATAGTTTCATTATGTACTAAGCTAAGAGTGGTCTCTGCTGACCAGATCTAGAAAGCTTTGAATCCAGAACTGTAAGAAATAAAAGAAGCCAGCAGCACTGGTCATTCAAGAGATACAGATAAAAACAACACTGAGATTTCATCTCTCTCCCCAAAGAATGGCTGCTATCACAAAATCAATCAACAGCAAATGCTGGCTGGGTTGTGAGGAGAAAGGAACTCTTCTCCACTGTTGGTAGGAATATGGACTGATGCAACTATTATAGAGATCAGTATGGAGACTCCTCAAAAATCTAGGATTAGCAGTCCCATTTGACCCTCCTATGTCCCTGCTTGTATATAGACAAAAGAAATATAAGAATCATACCACAGTGATACATGAGCACCCATGCTTACAGCAGCTCATTTTGTGGTAGCTAAATCTTGGAAACAGCCCAAGTGCCCATCTATGTGAGACTGTATAAAGAAGATGTGGGTTTTTTTATAAAATAGAGTATTATTCTGCCATGAAGAATGATAAATTTGAGTTACTTTTACTCAAATGTATGTGTCTCAAAGACATACTCATCAGTGAAGTAAACAGGATACAGATATGTAAGTTGCATATCTTTTCTCTAATATGAAACCTGAAGGTGTAAATGAATGCCAAAATGTATGATAGGTAAGGTGAAATAGGAAGAAAATGATCAAAAGAAAAAGGGAAAAGGGAGGGTAGGGGTAAATAAAATAGGGAAATAAAAAATTTGATGGTAAATAAAAGAAAACAAAACATGTATATAGGGGTGGGAGTGTACAGAGGACAGGTGAATGGGCAAAAATGAGAATCAAGTGCCAGGCATGGTGACTCATGCCTGTAATCCCAGCACCTGGGAGGCAGAGACAGGAGGATTGCTGAATTCGAGGCTTGCCTGGGCACCACAGTGAGCTCAGGGCCAGCCTAAACTACAAAGCGAGACCCTGTCTCCAAAAAAAAAAAAAAAAAAATGAGAATCAAGTTGTATCACATACTGGTATAAATCCTCAATGTTGAATGTGATCCTATAAAATGCACTGATAAAAACAATTTTAAAAAAAGAAAAGAAGGGCATGGGGGACCAAAAGTCTTTGCAGACTAAAGGAAGATTTTATTTTCACAGACACAATTATATAGTGTACAAGCACAAAGGAATGTGTCATCCCAACACTTTCTGCTCCTTTTTCCTATTCTCCTGTTCTTCCTGTCTTTCCTTTCCTTCCTTTCCTCTTGTCCTTCCTCTTGATAAAACTTCACAACACGGGCACAGCACGCAGAGAAGGCTAAGCTGACAACTGTACCTTTCCTCACAGAACAACACGTGCAAGATGAGAAGGTAAAAGTGTCCCAATGGTTCACCTGGCCAGCCCCATTCTCTAACAGGCTGTTCCTGCGAGACTATCTTTAGCCTTTACATGCTTGATCTTCCAAACATGCAGGACACCAAGTCAAGGACAGCTTGCATGACCAAATTCCTGAAATGACTTCCAAAACTAAGGGTTCACAAATTATCAGGAAATTTGTATTTATCATTTGAAAGAATTTAGCAGGAAAGCTACAAGATTAGACTCTTATTTTAGAAAAATTATTTCTATATGTTCATAATAGATAGATGGGTTTTAAACCAGAAAAGAATCAATTATAAAGCCTCTAAATAACCCAATCTGAACTAAGACAATGCCATTGATTCTTATACACAGAAAGTAAAGATGAAGTTGGACAAAACGAAGCAATTGAAGATAACTTGCAAGTTTCTGTTAAACAGCAAGCAAGCATAACAACAACCTTGAGAGTTTTGATCAAAAGTATCTATACATTTATTATTTATTTACTTATTTATATATACTAATGGGTCACAGAATTTTGGCAATATTCAAAGACACAGAAAGAATGTTGAGAGGTGACAAAAATGAATCAAAGAAACAGAAGTTATTCTGAGTTCATGAACTTCATTTAAAAAACAACATTCCTGACTCAGAAACAAATGTTTGAAATACATCATTTTAAATTGCAAACAACAGAATAAAGTGTTTCAAGAATCACTGTGAATGCATGTTAAGCAACTGTACTTAAATGGAAAACAAAATTGCACAAAAAAAAATCATTGTTATCCTGACATACACATTTCTGGTTCCCTTCAGCCAGACTCCAATTGCACTTCTACCCAGGGATGCCCATGACTTAAAACTGTTCTTTTCAGTTAACTTGTCCTTTCTCTGTTTACATAGGCTGATAAAGAGTGAAAAACTCTAGAAAACATTCTGATTCAAAGCCTTTTAGTCTTTTTTCTGGGTCATAAGTACTTTTAATAATCACATAAAAGTTATAGAAAAAGAGTATTTCCCCAGAGAAATATTGTGATATAAAATCTGCATTTGTGATAGAAAATTTCTGGAGACTCACAGCACCTGTGGTATATAAATCCCCAGAGTTGAAATTGTTGTTACTGAAAATAGAACATATACTCATTATAAGATGCACACATACCACATTTTAAAGAATATATATATATGGCTTTATATATATCACATCCTCCTAAAGCAAAATTATGGATGGTTCTAATACTGAATGTAAGAGAAGTAATTTAGAAAATAAACGTTCCAATTGTAGTTTCTAATGTTAAGATACATTCAGTCAAGAGATCAAGAGAATATTCTAGTAATACCAAGGGCTAATAATGTGACTGGTAGATAACAAAAATTACCCTACGAATATTTAATTATCCTATTTGTAGAATAGATGCTACAAATAAGAGACCTATGATTACAACCTGCAATAAAGATTAAATTCCAAAGACTTTAATAATTAAGGACTCATTTCAAATTATATCTAGAAAAGGAAAAGTGTTTAAAAAAAAAGAAATTATCATTAGAGCTAATGCCTTTAGGATAAGGTGGAATCACATTTTCTCAGTATAGCCATCACATTTTCTTAGTATTTCTATCCACCAAGTAAAGCACCTTTGAAAGAAATGAGGTAAATGCTGAGGAAAATGCTCACTGAGGTCTATGTTTGCCTGTGTAACCCATATCCCTTTCCTCCCCATCCCACTCCCAAACATATTCCAGATGATCAGAGTTACTCCTCTGAAATTCCCAAAACTGCTCTAAGATTCCACATAATTTTTTCTAGTCTTTCACGCATGGTTCCCATGGAGTCACCACTTCCTTTGCATGCTTTTGAGGACTGCAGTGAGTGCAGACAGCAGTGAGCAGAGGAGGTCATATTTCCCCTCACTGCTGCAGGCCTCATTCCTCATAACACGCACGCAAGTTTTAAGTGCATGTCTAACTTTAAAAAGCCTTGTGAAATGAAAAAAGGGGAACATTTAAAGAGAAAATCTAAGTGTCTGGTAAATGTTACTTACATAGTTTTAGAGACGAGCATCTAAGAATTGAAAATGTTTTTCAAAACCTTTAACCCTGTTAATATTCCCAGTCTCCAAGTTGGCTCCTCTATCCTCTAGTTCCCTGTCCACAAGAATAGTCATACCTGTTTCTAATCTTTTTTCAAGTCTGAAGAAGACTGTAAAGTGCAGTAGCTGAGTGCACTGCAGTATTGAAGTTTCTTGAGCCTGAGACAACCACCTTGGGGTTAACAAAGAAGAATATAAAATGGTTTTGTTGATTAGATCCAATGGAATAATCAGGATGTAGATGTCACTTGAAGCCCAGGGCCACATGACAACTCTATTAGTGTGGGCCCAAGACAGGTCTCCCTGTTCTTCCTGCTATAAAAGCAGAAATGTTGTGGACTAACCACTGCTTTCAATGCAACTCATCTTTATTTCATGCATATTTATTTATAAGACAAAAATGTCTATTCCTTAGAGACATCATAGTATGGAGCCTAAAGAACAATGATAAACAGTTATCATTGTCTCACAATTTGCATGGTTGCCAGTTTTCTGTAGAATTTGTTTTGTATGATTATATAAGCTAGTGTATATTCCTTTAACCACATCCTTTTTTTCAAAGCATGACTTCTCTGACTAGATGGGGACAAAAACAAGGGCCAAATCTTAGACTTTTTAATACTATTTTTTTGATTTATGGATTCTTACTTGAAATAATCACTTTAACCACTGTCAAAAGACCCAACTTATGCTTGAGAAAGGCATGTGTCTCCATTTTACCTTAAATTTACTTATAAATTTTGGGAGCTTGTATTACCCTAACATTTACAATTTTTAATTAGTCATTATGTTTAGATAAGATGTTGTTCCCTGAGGTCAGCAGGAATGAGCTGGAACCCCACAGAATAGGCACATTATTGCAGTATTTTGTATTCATTAGACCATGCTGTTTGTAACGAATGTCCACGTGTGACAGTATCCTCATTTTCTTTGAGATATTTCATTGTTTCATCTTGAGTATGTCTTTTTCTAGTCACGTCTAAAGCAGTAGTACTACCCTCTCCATCTTCTACCTGAAGCTTTGCAAACCATTCTATGGATATAACTTAAATAACATGCCTACCACCTCATGTTGATGATAATATTTTTTATTAAGGAAGTTATGCATATTTTGTCTGGTAAAGAAAGAAAAAGAATTTATTTTTTAATAAATCTTAAAAGAAAACATATAATTGATTTAGGTTATTTTTATGGGTAATCATATTAAGAAGTAAAGGAATATAAGTAACCTAAAACTTATTAGAAAGTAGTATCAATCATAATACAAATGAGAATGGTAGTAAGCCATTCAATTTATAGAGAATTACATGTTCAGGAAAATTACTTTTCTAAACAACAAATGACTAAAAACTAAACCTGCAAGCTATGTAAAATAATATTAGTAAGTGTATTTTCTGCCAATTATTAGGAAAGTTCTAACGTATCACTTTCAAATAAGCAGATATTTCCTCAAACATGAAAATTCCAATTAATTGTCCTCTCTAATTTTATAATATCATAAATTCATAATTATCATATTTTATTAGCCTAAATTCCCTAGAAACATGCAATATGGCCATAAAGTAACCAAAATAAAATTTTAATCTCCAAACTAAGTCACTGTAATTGAATCTTCATGAAAAACATTTAGCCATATGTGTATTCATTCACTTTCAATGAATATTGAAAATATTCATTAATTCAATTTCCAGATTTAAATACTAATTACTAAAACCTGACTCATCTTACATAAACAGGGATATTCATTCCAATGTTAGAAAGTTAACAGTATGGCTTTTTGAATACTTTTAAAATTATGATGATTGAAACAGCATAGCTTAACATACATTTCTGATTCAGGAACAGTGTTCTGAAATCTTCACCAAAAGGAAGAAAAAAAGCTGAATATGTAATTTTATCACTTTATTTCAAAGCAAAGTTCAACTCCTGTCTTTTTTAATGCAAGTAAGTGAAACAGACATGCAGTCTCTGGTGTAGTTAGATTCTCATTTGTAGTTAGTTATGCCTTTGAACTCTACCGTTGCCAGAGCTGTTACAAGAGGAAATTGCTGAATGATTTGCCAAGTGGATAACCAGCAAAATGTTTAAAGGGCCAGAGGTAAATTGAATGCTAAAGCAAAATGAGCACTTGAAAGGAATTTGTCAATTTGATTCCAAAAATGCATAAGTAAAAGGAAATCTGTCAATTGGGTGAACCAGCTAGGAAGAGAAAAAGTGGCTTAAATTACTTCTAAGCTAGAAATTCCACAATGGCAAAGAGTTAATGGACATCAATGAGTCTGAATCACTGCAGTCACACTGATCTAAAAGCATTAGCCAAAATTTTAAAGAAATGGTAAAAGCAAGATCTTGAAAGATGCAGTGAGGTGTTACTGACCTGAGAAGTTATGTCATGTGTGCTGACCCACATGTATTCAAGTACAAAATGAACTCTTGTACAGGGCCATCACAAAGAGTTTCATTAGCTTATATCAACTTGGCAAAGGAGTCCTTTTAATTGTCCTACAAATTACTAAAGTTTCAAAGATGATCCCATATCCAATCTTTGGGAGCGTAGTAAATAAATATGTACCCTCAGTATCCTAGCTGCAACTGTGGGTCCTATATTTTCTGGGACTTTTCTGTTCTAACACATGATTCAAGAGCAGGATACACAAACTGCCCATGTGTAAGAGCTGGTTAAAGACAGGCAGAATGAAGATTATTTTCTCAATAGAATTCTTCTTGGTGTCCAAATTTTTTATGATATTTTGAAATTGTAGGTGAACATGAAATATTTAAATAGTCTATACAAATGACTCAGCACTCCAGTATTACTGAGTTAAAAATCATAAGTCAAAGTCCATCAGTGATAGTCATAATTTGTTTTTGTTTTATAACTGACTTTATTGATATGTTGTATATATGCATTATGATCACATTCAACATTGAAAATTTCTACCAGTACATGTCACACCTTTATTCTCATTTTTCCCACTCCTTTGCCCTCCCTCAAGCTCCTACTCCTATATACGTAAGTTTTGTTTCTTTATATTTTTACCATCACATTTTTTCTCTCTCTTCTTTACTAGTCCCTACCCCTCCTTTGCCCTTTAAGCATTTTCTCCCTATTTCACAATACCTATCATACATTTTAGAACTCATTTACACCTTCAATTTCTCACACCAGAGAAATGATATGGTATTTACACATTTGTGTACTATCTATTAAGAGTATGTCCTCAAGGTACATCCGTTTGAATATAACTGACTCAAACTTATCATTCTTTATTGCAGCATAATGCTCCATTTTATCTTTTTTTTTTTTTCGTCTTTATCCAGTCTCCTGTTGATGGGCATTTAAGCTGTTTTCTAGATTTAGCTATCATAAACTGAGTTGCTATAAACATGGATGCACATATGTTGCTGTGAAATGAATCTTTTAATTCTTTCATTTATATACCTAGTAGAGGAATAATAGGATCAAATGGAACCCCTAATACTAGCATTCTGAGGAATCTCCATACTGATCTCCACAGTGGTTACAACAGTGGAAAAATTGAGTTTCAACCTGCCAAAGACTAAAGCTAGATCAATCTCTTTCACCAAGCACTAAACTCAAATTGAAGTGGATTAGAGACCTAAATATTAAAATAGAAACACTAAACCTACTGGAAAATAGGTTAGGTATAACTAGTGGAGACACTGGCATAGGATAAGAGTTTATGAATAAAAGCTCTGCAGTACGGGAACTAGCAGAAAGAATTAACAACTGGTATCTCAGCTTATTAAAAAGTTTCTGCACAGCACAAGAAACCACCAACAGAGTGAAAAGACAACCTACAATACAGGAAAGAATTTTTAACAGCTGTTTCCCAGACAAAGTGTAAGTATCTAGAGTATATAAAGAGCTCAAAAAAGTCAACCCCCCAAACTGAAAAAGCCAATTCATAAATGGACATCTGAAATGAACAGACATTTTTCAAATGAAGAATTAAAGGCAGCTAAGAAACATATGAAGAAATTTTCAACATCACTGGTCACAGGAGAGATGCAGATCAAAACAGCACTAAGATTCTGTCTCCCTCCACAAAGAATGGCTGCTGTCGTAAAGTCAACCAACAACAAATTCTGGTGGGGCTGTTGAGAGAAAGGAGCCCTTCTCCACTGTTGTTGGGTATGGAGATAGTCATAATTTCGATGCTTTATTTCTTGATAAATCTTAACAATACCTTGCGCTTTTCTTAAAATCTCCACAATAATACCCATCCAATAGAAATAATATTGCCACTCATACAACATTTTTTTTGAGACAGGGTCTCACTTTGTAGTTCAGGCTGGCCCTCAGCTCACTATGTAGCCCAGGCAAGCCTTGAACTCAGCAATCCTCCTGCCTCTGCCTCCCGAGTGCTGGGATTACAGGCGTGAGCCACCACGCCCGGCATTGTATGTGGTTACCAGGATCAAACTCAGGGCCTTGCGCTTGCGAGGCAGGCGCTGGAACCACTGAGCTAAATCTCCGGCTCACAACTTTTATATCTCTGGAAATTCTAGAAGGCCTAGAAACACAAAAACCATTAGAATTAATAGAAGAGATTAGTGAAATGGAAAAGCGAAGAAAATATGCTATTGCATTTCTACCTAATAACAATAATTAGTAAAAATTTTATGAAAGTACAATTATCACTTTGTGCCAGGCTGAAAATCACTGGTGATGACCAGAAACATGGGATGAGGAGATGTTGAATAAAGTGCATAAAGTTTCATTTAGACAGAAGGAAAGAGTTTCTAGTACCTCATGGCTAATATATATTTCCTATTTTGAAATTGCTAGGAGTAATTTTAAAAATTTTCACCACATAAAAAATCATGAGGCCAAAGGGAATGATACATTAATAAGCTTGATTCAAACATTCATAGTGTAGACATATATCAAAATATCACCTTGTGCCACATAAACATTTATCTATAAAAAATTTAAAGTTAAAAGGAAATTCCATGAATAGCTCTCCACATATCAATGAGATAGATTCTATGAAATGGATTTGTTCCTGAAATAATACAAACTAACACAATTCACACAACAATGAAATGTATAAATTGTGTAGCCCCAGTAATCATTCAAAACTTGAATTCATTATTAAAATGCCCTGTCAGAGAAACTGAAGATGTAAATGAGCTCTAGAATATATGGTAGATGCTGTGAAATAGAAAATATTCAAAGGGAAATGGGATGCAGGGGTAAGTAACAAGGGGGAAGAAAACATATGATGGTAATTTTAAAAAGGGAAACAAAGCTTATGTATATAGGGGTGGGGTGGGGAAATGGGAAAAAATGAGAATTAAATTGTGTCATATGCTAGTATAAATTCTCAATATTGTGTGTGATCATGATGTGTATATATAATGTACCAATAAAGGTTCAAATTTAAAAAATATATAGGGGGTGGGGGATTGTAGGGTGGATAAGGGAATAGGAAAAGTGAGAATTAAGTCCTGTCATATACTGGTACAAATTCTCAGTACTGAGTGTAATCATGTGTTTATAAAATGTACCTATATGACAATTAAAAAAGAAATCTCCTGGCAGGTGATTATAGTGCAAAATACTAATAAATATTTAAAGAATCAATACTAATTCTACATAATCGTTTCTAGAAAATAGAATAGGATAGAATCTATAAATTCGTTTATGATATAAACACCTTGAATTGAAGGTACTAATACAGACCAATAGTTCTCATTAATACAGATAAAAATATCTGAGAAAATACCACATAGAAGTAAATATTAAATGAAAATCATCATACTCTACTGACAAACTAGTTTTATGCCAAAAGTAGAAAGGTAGGTTCAACATCTGAAATTCAGTTAATGCAATAGTTCACATCAACACACTAAAGAAAAAAACACATGATTTTATCAACTGTTGCAAAAATCCACTGCACAAAATGAAACTATTTTTTCATCATAAAATCTGAGAAAAATAGCAATAGAAGAAAATTTCCTGAATTTGACAATTTGATAGTGACATCTGCAGAATATTTGCCTATTCTCAGACACAGAGTTTCGTTTTCTAAAATTCCTATAGTTTTACAATTTACATTTAAGCCTGACAGCCATTCTGAGTTAATTTTTCCCATCCAGTATTTGACTTCAGCCAACAGTCTTCATGCTCACTCTCACCTCATAGATGTGTTATTATTGTGGCATTATTTGTTTAAAAACTCTGTATTTCCTTTATTGTTTTTGTACAGAATATCAATTGGGACATGTAGAATGAGAAAGTGTTTTTATGATTTCCGTACCGCATACATAGGGCAGTCACGGAGAACTGTGGTTCTCGGCCACCAGGGGGCTTGTGGGGTGGAAGTGATAGAATGTCAGAGAGGTAGCAAAGATAAGCAGCATTGACCTGAGTGAGGGTAAGGAGGCCTACATCTCAGAAGCTGTCAGCCTTTTCCTCACAGAGAGAAAACAGGAATGACCACAGACCCAGTTCAGAGCTAGTGAGAAAATGATAGTCATTACAGTTTGTCTTCTGATTCCAAGCTTAAACTCATATGCTGACCTATTTAAGAAATGAAGTAAAAACTTGTCTCTCAGGACCAGGAAGAGGACGGGGTGAATGATGGGGAGTCACACTAGTGTAGAAGTGGACGCTCTCTTTATTTAACATTTTGATAATTTAACTCACATATGTTAATTGAATTTATTTTGGATTTTTTAACACATAGCATTAAATTATTTACTAGATGGCTAAAGTTTTTGGCAGCCCTTTCAATTCTGTGCCTGGGGTATCTTCCTTGTTTTACTCAGCTAATAGATTATCAAAGTAAAGCTAAGAAAAAAAGAAATGGAAGAATGTCAACAAGACTGACTCTAACACTTGGGAAATGAAGAGAATGGGAACTCATCTAGTGGAGGGGGGATTTCTACCTGAAAGGGAGACCTTGCCTCCGGTTCCTCTGTGTCCATCCGGAAGACAATAGCAAGGATGACCATTTGATGATTGCTACATAATGCAGGGATTTAGGTTAAAAACTTTACATAGACATTATTAATACCCTGTTCCTCTATTAAATATCATTAAGAACTATTTAGACTTTCTGTGTCAAATTCACTTTCTAAGGTCATGAACATGGTAAGTGGAGGGGTGTGGTTGTAGTCCATGTCTAGTTCAAACCCACAGCCTTAAGTCTTGCCCCAAAGCAACCTGCCAACACAAAAGAAGAAGACAGGAGTCAACAGAAGCTGCAGAGATTCGATGCTGAATATGAAAATTCTGTATTTGCTTTCTGAGAATGTCTTTCCCTCTCTTTTTGTACATACACAGTAAGCACATGTTCCCAAATTGGGAACAAAAAAGCTCATCAGTACTTCAATAATTCGCAGGCGACACATCTTTTTAAAGCAGGGGATGATCCAATTACCCAAACCTACTGGGAAACATATGCAGAACCAAAGCAGAATTAAGTATAAAGTATTAACGTTTGTTCTTACCCCACCCTTGTCAGGCAAGAACTAAAATAATCAGTGTAAACTCAGTCAGTGAAACTGTTCCCCAGACCTTCAAAGCCTCTGAGGGTAGGGACCTACCTCTCCAAGCAAAGCAAGACTGAGCCCTGGAAAAGGAGACTGTGTAGCAGATGCAAGTTTCTGAGTTTCTTCTTTCTCTGTGTATATGTCATACGTCTGCACATGATAGTACTGCTCATTGAAAGCCAAACTAGATCCTTTAAGGGTGATCAAATGAGGTCAGTAACTCATCGCGATCCCCAAAGACAATTTTTTTTCTTCCTTCTTCAGTCTATAACCATAAGGGAGTGCTTCAGTAGAAACGTGAATAATTCTGAATAAGGCTCTTAGACAACATAGCCCTACAGTGCCAAAGGGAATAATATTCAAAAAGCATTTGTCAGAAATACCAGGATAACAATAGCAGATGGTGTCAAAGCATTCTGGCTTTGTGGGAAAGGAGTTTAACTCATGTCAGAATTTAGACTAATCATAATGTTAATTGTTGATATAAAAAAGCTTCCTCAAGGGAAAAAGTTGAGAATACAGTTTTTGTATTGTACCAGTTTGAAACTATTTATATAATAATCTTACTAAGAGGTTAGTCACTCATAATTCCTTGTTTTAGTAGTGACTTATAATAGCTTAGTAAATGTTCATTATTATGACAATAATAAAGCAAATGTGCTTTTGAATTAAAGCTAGACAGGCTTCTATATATTTTTTTTCTAAATCTTACTAAAAGATTAATATCGATTTCTGACAACCACTTCTCTTTTCAAAAAGATTACATTTAAAGAAGGACTTTTTTCTTACTCCAAAGGAAAGAGCTAGAAAAAGATAAGCAAAAATTATACACTGTGGGTAGCCTTTAATTCTACCTTATCCCATTTCTCAGTAGGTCCAAAGTGCAGGAGCAACAATAAAATTAAATGAAGGTATTTTAAGGTGGTGGTTAAAAATAAATAAATAAATTGTAGGAAATATTCAGAGTCATCCCGTTTTCCAGGCCTGGAAACAAGCCCTGCCAGGGAAGCAGGCTGTAAGAACTCTTCTGTACTGCAGACCACTGTCATGACAAGCTGGCCATGGATGTAGGAAAGCGACATCCCGGGAAGCTGAAGTGTGGAACCGAGGAGTCTCATCACCTCCGGGGCCACTGCAAATGGTGCCCCTGGAGGGAGCTGAATGCATCTTGCCAAGCTGACTGGTGCAACCCCAGACACCCTGATATCAGAACACTCAATGTAATAAGCAGAGGTTTTTGAAAACCAAGTTAGTTCTATTTTAGAAACAGCTTGAGCCATATAATCTAAGCCTAGCAGACAAAGCAAAAAGCCATCTCACTTATTTCAAATCAGTGGAGAACACTGATCTTTTTTCAGAAATATCAGTGTTTACCTTCACATTATTCTTTCAACCAGTTTCGGTCGCTCAAGTCTGTCGAGTGTGCCCTTCACTGACCCTTTCGTCTTGTCTGCAACTTCCCCTATGCCTTGACCACCTCATTACCAACCGCCGTGCTCACCCAGCCTCGCAACTTCTTAGTCACCCTATGCACTCGGCCCACCCCAGTCCTTCCACTGAACAGTCTAATGCAAAGCCGGAGTGGGGGGAGGTGAGGAGGGAGGAAATATTAAATGAATTGTTTCAAAGATGGTCAAGATAAAATTAAAAATAGCTTCTGTTTGTTGTTCAGTAAATGACGATTTTTTGTGCTTTGTTTTTTTAAAAACTTACATGGTGGGACGGGGAAGAAATTACCAATGCATTTACTCACCCAAGAGTGCAGACAAACAGGAAATAACATTACACACTAAGCAAGCTTCAAATACAAAGCAAATTTCAGGGGAATTCTTGTAACTGACACTACAATATGATATGCCTGAAAGCCCAAAACAAGGGCATTATAAGGAGGATGAAAATTCAAAGTAAAATTGTAAAAGCATTTAAGTACAACTCACCAGATAGTCTGTCAGTCTAATCCTATTTTTTTTACTGTCTTGTACTTATCTTTTCAACTCTCAAGCCCAACTTCTGCCTTAAAAATGTCCCAGCCAAGCATTAGCAATGAATCTCATATCTGCTCATCTCAGGATGACTTTCAGGACCCACTTGTGTGACGTGGACGCCTTGGTCCAGAGTATAGCTCTGCTCAGGCAGGTCTTCTCATGACCAACCCAGTAGCCTTGAGATTCTTAACTCTGAATATTGTTGTCATACTGCTTTATTCCTTATGCTATTTCTCAAGTAATGACACCTGATCTCTGACAGAATTCCTGTTCCTGTCTGAAGAGGAGGCTTTTTCTTTTTTTTCTCTAGACCACACTCAGGACAAATTGTTCACCCTCTGTGGATTCCAACATAACTCTGACGGGATGGAGAATTTCCTTGTTTCCTGGGGCTTCTGAAGAAGTTAGAGTAGCTGAAGCTCTGAGAAGATTTGAAACACCTTAAAATGTATTTCTCTTGTTCTGCACTCAGTTCAAATGGACCAAAAGAAAGAGGAGAACATTTATTTCCATGACTACTTCAGGTAAACCCTCAAATCCTCTGGCTTCTCTAAAGTTTTCTCTTTTGTGTGAGAAACTGTACTATCTTTCATCAGTAAACCTATAAGAGCCTTAGAGCTCTGGAGTCCTTGTAAGCAATCCCAAAATGATTTAATGTTATTTTCTGGGTTTTGTTCTTCACCTCAACAGCAATTCAGAATGGATTATAATGAATCCATTTTTGTTTCTGGGGTTTCAATTGCTCCACAAAATATGTTTTTAAAAGAAATCAAAGTTATTTCAATCCTACAAATTTGTGTATAGGACTGCAAGAAATATCAAGGGCTCATAACAGTCAATTTCTTGGCCACAAAATGAAATCACAGTAAAAATATCCTAGAGAAATAACTGCTTTACTTTCTTATAAAGACCTAAAACAGGAAATTCTGTACCATCTCTGGTAAATTCAAACAATAACAATCTTTAGTATTGGCAAATACATTCTGATTCAGCCTCCTATTCTAATTAAACATATTATATTTATTTTATAATTGAGATATAGATTGATATTCATCTTAATTCAATTTTATAATCATTTATTGTGCAACTCATGTGTTCAAGCACTTTAATAAGGACCAAAGATATAAACGTAAAAGATAATTCAACCCTCAAGGAATTTGAAATCTAATAACAAAAATAAGCATTAGACATTATAACATCTGTTACAATAGACACTAGATAACCCAATATTTAACTGTTACATCCTAGGCAATAACCTATCATATTAGGGCACTGTGATAGAACCAGAAGAATGTTCTGGAATATTGTTAGCATTGCAATTACAGCATTATGGGAAAAATTCAGGAGTATAAGGAACAGCAACAATGACCTGCAAATGGGGGAGCACTTGATTTGTTTTAAGTGGGATAGAAATATCCCACCAAGTCTTCCTTGCCTGTTTTACGTAACATAAAAATAGTTTATTCTTTTACAACTAATTTGGCATGTCTGGTGCACAAAGCACCAACTTCTGCCTCTCAAGCCCAACTTCTTACACAAAGAATAATTTTTAGATGTTACCCTCCTTAAGGATCATCAGACTTCTCTATTGATAATCACTGAAGATTGTCTATGATAATTTTATGCCATTTGCCCAGTATTCTGGTTTTAGTCCTTCCAACCACTTGATAGGTAAGTTCTTCTTTTGTGACTTACTTTAGCCGATAAAAATGCAAGCTGATGATATGAAAGTAGTAAAAGAATTTGAGTCTAGGTTGGCAGCAGTACCATTCCTCTCCCCAATAAGCTTCCTCTCTTAACATGTAACATGATTGCACATGAATATCCCTTTGTTGTTTTAAGCTGCTGAGACGAACTCTTATTTGTACAATTAATATATTCTGACTGAGCCCAGTAACTAGGTTGAATAGTACAGAATATGTCAAAATTACCAGGAGAAATAATGGAGCAATGAGCACTCTAAGTAAAGGGCTATTAAGAAGAAAGGTATGGAAGTAAGAATACATCTGCATCAGGCTGATAGTGTGATGGAGTGATGGCAAGAGATGAGTTCAGAGGTAGACAGAAGTCTGTCATAAATCACTGTACGGGATGTGAAGGAGTATGGCCCTTATCTTACACTCAGGACCCAGAAGTTAATAAAACTAAGAGGGATTGGCTGCTTCCCTTAGTTTGAATAAACTTAAGATGTTTTCTCTTTGAATCTAGGTTCCTGACCTCCTGTTTAATGAATTTATTTAGAAAACTTGCAATTATGAGTTATTTCTCTCCCCTTTGAGAGGTAAATCTATCAGAAATGCATGAAAATTTAATATGTGAATTTTCACTAAAATATTACATGACTTTTTAATTGAATTCTTTATTGGTATATTTTATATACAGCTCACAATCACACTCAACATTGGGGAATTTATATCAGTATATGACATGATTTAATTCTCAATTTTACCCATATCTCTACCCACTCTAGTGCCCCCCACCCCCTATATACATATGCTTTCTCTTTTTAAATCATATTCTTTCCCCCTCAATACTTTCCCCTACCACTTTCCCTTCAAATATTTCCTATTTCACAAAATCTATCCTAAATTCTATAATCCATTTACATCTATAGGTTCTCATATGGTACAGTATGAAAAAGTATGGTAGAAAGATACAGAGAAAAGGTACGGTATTTACACATCTGTGACCTAATTATTTCCCTTATTAGTGTGTCCTCAAGGTGTGTCCATTTGCACATAAATGACTCAAACTTGTCATTCTTTATGGCTGTGTAATACTCCATGCATGACTTTTTTTAAATGTTTTTCTCAAGGACCCATGATCCATCTCAATGAAATGTAACTACTGAAAAGGAAAGTGAACTCCCTATCTCAGCCTCTTTGTGGTGGGGCAAGTGGCGTAACTTCAGGACATACCAGTCAGCAAACTCAGCTGCCCTAGTCACACGACCTCCTCTCCCTGAAAAGTTTTCCAGCACGCTCCTCATTGGTGTGCTTATTTATAGACTCTTATAAGTGCTAGTGAACCCTCACACCTTTTGTTTTACAACAGTAAGGTTCAACATTTTTCCTCCATGTCCTTAGTTCTGAATAAAGTCTTCCTTGCCTGGTTGACTTGTCTGGCAAGTTTTCTTCAACATTAAGAACATGGATTGAATGAAACCATCCATATCAGAGGTGGTGTCTTTAGTTGACAATTCACAGAGTTATGCTACAAGTTTGTGAAATGTATCCTCTCACTGCATCAGGCCTTCCTTAAAGATGAAACTAACCCCATGGAGAAAAGAAAGAAAGAAAATGACCCTCTCCTGGCTTGGATTTTTGAGATTACTGGTAAATTATGGCATGCTAAATCTGAAATAGTCACCTCATTAAAAAAAAATCAGAGTAAGAGAAAACTCAGCAAACAAAATGAGTGCTAGTTAATTAACATAGCTGAACACTAAGTTTGGAGAGAGAAAATATGCATCTAAAGTAGCTCCAGAGGTCTTGAGAAAATCCTAACTTTGAAGATGGGAAATGAGAGGAAAAACATATTGCAACCATGGTCTGATGTTTTAAAGCCAAGAAGTACAGTGCCTAGTGGTAGTAAGGACTACAAATTTACTGCTGTCGAGTTCAATGGATGTGTTTGAGTTGGTGCTGCTCAATATTTGAATAAACTTTAAACTTCACAAAACTTGGATAGGCCTTTAACCAGTCCATTTGTAAGTCTGATGCTTAATTTTATGTGTGTCAAATTGACTGGGCTCAGAGGGCTTCAGAAATTCAAACAATTGTTCTGGGTTTTTCTATGACAGTGTTTTTGGTGAGATTGATATTTAAATCAGCACACTGAGTAGATTGTCATTCATAATGTGAGGGGGCCTCATCTAATCAGCTGAAGGCCTGAATGAAGCAAAAGCTGGCCTTCCCTCTTGCAATGCAGAATTCTGCCACAAAGCCTTCCAAAACCAGCTCTTTCTGCTCCTATAGCACAGTGCCAGCCTTAGGACATGAACTGGGACACCTGTATTACAGATTTTGACTTTGCTAGACTCTGTATGGCTCATTCAATTCTAGTAAACAAATAGAATGTATGCATATATAATATGTATGTATGTACATATATATATATATATACACACACACAGAATATACATATGTATACATATAAAGAATAAATAAATATATATATATATTCTGGAGAATCCTAATAAAATAGAGTGAACAGTTTATGATTTGGGGTGAGTTTCTTGATTTTTTGTTTGTTTTTGAGACATGGTCTCACCTGGTAGTTCAGGCTGGCCCTGAGCTCACTGTTTAGGCCAGGCAAACCTCAAATTTAGCAATCCTCCAGCCTCTGCCTCCTGAGTGCTAGGATTATAAACTGAGCCACCACACCCAGCCCTATGGTATGTGGTACTGATTGCTGGTGGGTGTGAGTCACCTCAACCCGGTATTTTTATACATAGTTACCTGGGATCGATCCAGGGACCTTGTGCTTGCTAGGAAGGCACTAGAACCACTGAGCTAAATCTCTGGCTGACAGTTTAAATTCTGTTTCAGACCTGTTGATTTAATGATTCTTCTGAAAGGGTTTATATGCTGAAAATATGCCTTGAACCTCTGAGTGTACTTTTTAGCCTAAAAATATATTGTAGCAGTCTAAACTGGCTGAGACCGTGGTACTGTTAGCACAGCCTTCTGAATGTACTAATGAAGTTGGGCTTAAACAAAAACAAGTCCTTCCTAGCCTTGGATGGTCTCTTCTCCAGATCATACCCTCTATCCTGTGGCTGTAACTCCTTGTTCTGTACAATTCACAACAATGTCCTATAAAAAAAATTATGCCACTCTGTTCTCATACAATTCTAAAGATTCTGTCTTCTTTCAATGCAAATACAAAACTGTCTGTCCTTTTCCTGTTCAAATAAACTCACTTTCTACATCACTAGAAAAGCTGCCCCCTTCAATGAAATGTATAAAAGCTGAAACTTCTCTTTGTTCAATGCTCTTCCTTTGTGCAGAGTCCCTTGAACCAGTGCACTTTTTAAAAGTGAAATAAACTCCTATTACAGTTTTTTTAAAAAGTCATAGGCTAGAAAAATTGTTCAGTTAGTCATTCTTCACTGTTTATAAGTAGCTTGAAATGATACAATGGGGTAAAACCATAATATTTACACTGGAATAAGGGCAGCTCATACCTCACTGCTGCGTATCTGAGAGAAGCCTTATTTTTCACTAGAATGCAAACCCTGTCAGAGAAGGAGCTCTCTCTTGCCACTGTTCTACTTCTGGTAACTAAAAAAACAAAGACATATAATAGATTTAATAATTTTTATAATGAGAGAATAAATGAATTCTTAATAGGAAGCATGCATAGATACACCTTCAAATATGACTACAGACACACACCAAATATGACTTTGTTCATAAGATTCAGATTCCGTGAAGTCCCATTTTCTGTTCTCAGTTTAAAAAGACTTAGTCTACAAAGTTTCTACCATCAAACTCAAGAATGTTACTTCATAATTACTATATATTTTCCATTTGTGGATCTTGACATTCTACATTTTTTAAAGACTTGTAAAACACAGACAGAAAGGCAAGAAATAAGCAAACCTAAACAGCCACTCTCCAAAACACAGTGCACTAAATACATGAGGTTCTAATCTGGCAAGTATAACTGACAACACAAGACTGCACACAATATTTTTTTCCAAAGAGATAGGTAGAGTTAAATATCTTTTTGATTTCTTGTTTTCCAATAGTGCTTACAATATAATGGATTTCTATTTCATGAATTGGTTTCTAAATTATTCCATAGAAAACTGACCAAGAAAAGAATGCAATAAATGTCAAGCCTTGATATGACCATAAAAATTCTTTTAAAGTTTAGCTTATTGGAGGCCATGAATATAATCTTTAATGGTACTATAAAATATAGTAAAGACTATAGGGTTTTAGGTTCAGTGAAACTGCTCAAATCCTAACCACTGCTACTTAACCAAGGCCAGGAAAAAAATAGTCTTAACAGTACTTCTTTGAATTGGGAGAGCATGAAACTGTTTTCAAGATCAACTTGAAAGAAGGTCACTGAAGTCCAGAAAAGCACAAGGTGCAAACAGTGAAAGCTAAAAAATCAAGGTCATTCCGGACCTTTCAAGGCAGCAGCAGTAACCATTTTAGTGTACTTAATATAATGTTTTGAATCAGAGGAAAACTAATAACATGATTTCAGTTTAAAAAAAACACAGTTCTGACATACTGACTAATAAGAAGTAGATCTAAGCCTTGAGTGCATCTCCTGAGGCCACAGGGTTTTTAAATCTAATGGTACCACCGGGAGAGTTTATGTTGGACAAGTCTGCAATGTCAGTGGCTAATAGAAAAGGATGCAAGCTCTGTAGCATGAAGCAGCTACTTCAAGTGACAGAGTCACTGAGCAAATCCCCAGTGTCTGTGACCTAAACAATAGAACAGGCTGCCCTTCTCAGCATCAAGACAATGTGGCCACATTTACTTCCTATGCAGAATGCAAAATAAATGTGAAGATGGCAAGATAGGGCTGCCCTTAATACTCTGTTTATTCTAATCTGTTCAAATCAGTCTCTTCTTTGCTTGGAAGTGTCCTCTGACAGAGGAAATTAAACAACACTGTGTCTGCCCTTTAGTCACTTATATTCTGGATGAAGCGAACAGTATCAACTTAATATATGTTAGATAGGATTTATTTTCTTTTGTCATAAGCAATAGAACATATATCAGGGAATGTGTATTTCACTGAAATCCACAGGATAGTTTGACATTTAAGAATCATAGTTTCCCTGCTCAGGAATATAGACAATGTGACCACAAGTATTTTGGGAGCTGCACATTCTTTATTTTGAAAACAGTAATCAGGAAATGGAACATATTGCTACTCAGATGTTTTTACTAGTCATGGCTGCTTTTTAAAAGTAAGTTTGAATAGAGCTTGTTTCTTTTGGTCTCTTCAAAAACATTCTTGCACCTCTTCTTAAGAAACCATCTGATGTCCTTGTCTTTTCATCACTGCAAATCAAGAGTGCAAATTTTACTTTACGGTATGGTAAACGAGCTATTGGTTATTTCTCAGTAAAGCTCATAGTCCACATTCCATTTTCCAACTTTTATTCTTAGCTTCCCATAAAGGTTTCTCTTCTGCCTTGTCTCATTTTCTATTTACATCTTCCCATCTCCAGATGTTATGACTTGACATGGTATTGTACATCATTGCCATGTAGGTGCCATAAAGATTTATGTCCTACTCAAGAATAGTTGACAAATTCGATTTTCATTTCACAATGGGTGAATGCAAATCACTTTGCCTTAATGTTTCAGAAATGGAGTTATTACTGTGTGACATTCTTTTGGGGTTTTGAAAAAATGATTGGCCTTTGGACACACACAGATATGCACACATGCTGGATGCATGTGAACATTTATGCTCATATATATTTTTGCATTTTAGGTTGGTTTTATATTCTAAAGTCTACCTGCCTTTATACAACCTTGGACTTCAATTCTCTTGTCTTCAGATCAGCATATTAGGCAAATAAGCCTGGCTTTATTTTTCATTTTCATTGCTTATCTCCACTGTGCAATTTTTTCTAGAACACTAAGTTACCAGGGTTTCTGATTGATGTACTTGTTATCTTGCATATTGATTTGTAACTGACTTTCTCATTTTTCTTCACAGTCCCCTCTTTCATGGACTGCAGTCATTCCCAACACATAAGATTGTATCATTTTAGAGATTAGATATTTTGTTCTTTTCACCCTCAGGCTTCTCTATACATGAACTACTCTGCTTCATACAATCTGCCAACTTTGACACTTAAAATACATTTTTATTTCTACTTCATTGCATAGAATTGGTAATGGGCTTCCATGTAGTAGTTTAATTTTACAGTACCAATGTAGGTTCTGACATCTAGAAAGTACTGTAAGAGGTTGTAACACCTGTATGTTACTAAGTAGTTACTTCTGAATGACACAGAAAATTATCTCTCTACCTGATACTAGATCAACTGGAAGCACAGCATTACATTAGTGGCATATCTCATGGCATAGAGATGTACCTTTGTTTTGCTTTGCTTTGTTTTTGCAATTCAGAATCTCAATTATAAATTATAAAACTAATAAGTAAAAACCAGCATGATCCCAGGCAGAGAGATCTAACCTTGATTTTCAAGGTATTATACTCTTTCTTCAAATTCAAAACCACCATAAAAGGGCTAGATAAAAATATTCAGGAGAAACTGTGGTATGGTCAAACCTGTTGTCACAACCCTCTTTTCCAAACTACAGGCTCCATTCAGGACAGGAAGAAGAGATTCAAAAGGAAGTGAGTTGAATTTAGCAGGCCGTGCCTGGGGAATTCAGTCTGGCATGCAGTCATACGTCAGGTAGAATCACTGAGGTATCCTTAATGTTGATATCCTGAAAGTTGGACGAACTTGCGCCTTGATTCATAGATTGGTCTACGGGAGCTCTGCAAATTTCCCGTGGTAACTATGCAAGCCTTTGCAATAACCAGGACTGGAAACGTAATGAACTACTTTATATGAACTGCTTCATATAATCTGCCTAGATGCCTGAGATGTATTTCAGTTTCTACTGCATGTATCACGTGGAACATACAAGTGTTTCTATGCAGCAGTTTGGTTTTACAGTACACTTCATCGTTCATTCTAAGAATAGGGAAGTTAAGATCACCCTTGACACTTCTGTAGTAACAGAGTAGAATAGAAGAGAGTCTTGGAGCTCTGTGGGATACCTCAAAGGGCTCTGAAAGTAAGCTCTGGTCCAGAGGAGGCCTCACACACTCCTTGGACAGCATAGTTTAGATCCTCCTGTCAGAAGTCAGATAAGAAAGATACTATAAAGTGTTACACGTAAAGGCACAATGGAAAAAGCACACACACGAACTCCACTCCACCAGAGGACATGAATCTATTTTTGAGAAGAAGATACTCTCTCCTACCTAAAACGATGGATTTTCATTCTCTTCCCACTTTGATTGAATTTCAACTGTTAATGAAATTGCACTACTAAGTTAACCTGACACTGACTGAATAAAGTTTTCTGAACTGTGGTGGGTGCGTTACAGATATTGTACAGAGAGGTCTCCCCTGAAAGCAGAGCAACTGGGTTCAAACTCTAGTTTTGCTTAGGATTTGTGACACTGGGCAAGTTATCTTACCTCTCTATGCCTGTTTCTGTTTGCATAAATGGTTAGAACAATATTGATTTATTAATACTTCTATGAGGATTAAATAAGAGGACATAGAGTGTTTAGAGCAGTACCTATGGTGAGTGTCATACACATAGTAATGTTATGCATCAGAAGCAATGACTCCTTAGGATAGAAATTTATTTTAAATAGTATGCTGTGGGAACCAGGGGAAGGGAACATAACTAGAACCTTTCATTAGATTCTAGTCTACTGTGAGTTGACGGCACACAGTGAAATAATAATTAATAAGTAGGCCGGAGATTTAGCTCAGTGGTTCCAGCGCCTGCCTAGCAAGTGCAAGGTCCTGAGTTTGATCCCGGTGACCACATAGAATGCTGGGCATGGCGACTCACACCCACCAGCAATCAATATCACATACCACAGTGCCAGGCACGGTGGCTCACGCCTGTAATCCCAGCACTCAGGAGGCAGAGACAGGAGGATTGATGAGTTCCAGGCTTGCCTGGGCTACATAGTGAGCTCAGGGCCAGCCTGAACTACAAAGCGAGACCCTGTCTCAAAAAATAATAATAATAATAATTAATAAGTATACAGAAATGAGGTTCAGGGAGGGTAAGTTTGGGCCTGATCCTTGCTACTCTGGGTAGCAAAAGACCTCAGGCCCCAGCTCACCACACCTTTTATTCAGCACCTCTTGAATAACAGAATGTAACAGCCTTGTGGGTAAGGCAAACACCTCCAGTAATCCTAGAGACATTATGCAGATGAAGATCCCACTGGGCAGGGCAGACACCCGCAATGGAGTAGATCAGGCCTGAAGCATCACAGCATGTGGGATGACCAGAGTCTTTGTTGTTAGCAAAGGTGAAGGTGAGTTGAGTCCAGAGTCTGTCTGTACCAGAAAGGCCTGATCAATTTTGACTTTCCGATTATATCTCCCAAAACATGTTCCCAACAGCATGCTTTTCCATATCTGAGTTTATGGCATCTTAAATGCATAAACACTATAATTATAATAACTATTACAGAATTTTAGAGATGAAGTTTAGAGATCACTTAAAGCATATTTTTACAGATAGGGAGAATATATTTAGAAATGTCAAATAATTTGCCCATACTAATAAAACTAAATCTCAGAACTTGGATCAATTTTGCTTCAGTTATCAGTTTTACATTCTATATCCCAGGTACTGTGCTACATATTGGGATTGCATTCCAAGAAACATATAGGCCCTAATCTCACAAGGCGTACAAGAAAAATAGCAAGAAAAAAATTGATATGTGCTGATAGAATAAATACAAATTTCTCTATCAAGAGATAAGAGCGATGCCATACTTTTTACACGCTATTTGGAAGTCTAAGTCTAAATGAATAGAGTGATATATGCAGATTGAAATTAGGGTTAGAATGCTCAAGGACCGAGAGTTATATAAGGACAGAGTTATATATAAGAAACTTTATAACTTGTTCACCAAGTGATACAAATTTACTATGTTTTAACAGAGTGCAATAGGAATATCAAATAGCAAGCAAGAATAGAAATGAGATTCTTGAGCAGTTTGTAAATTAGGGTGAGAATCTGTCCTTAAAGACAAAAAAAACTATAAAAACTTTTAAGCAGATTATCAAAAGGAAAATTTCCAGTTTTGAAGTATCTTTTTAAATACAGCAGGATAAGAGATCAGTGGATACAGGAAGACTAGACTCAGAAGATCATTAAGAAAGCTGCATACCCAAGAAAGCAAGGTAGAGTTTTGATCTTAATGTATTTTGGCTTTTTTGAATGTGGAAAACAGGTTAGTGTTGGGAAAATATACACAGACACAAAACTTATTCTTCCCATCCTTATACCGTCTTCAATCTGTATCAATTACTCATATGTAGGACAAAACTGACATTAAGGAAACCAACCTGTGAGTTTTCTACAATGACTGAGTCACATCTCAGTGCCCTCTACCTTACCATTGTGCCCCGGGCCTCCCGGACTGAAGACTAAGCCTCCTCAGCAGAAATTCACAGGCCAAAAGGTATGAAGTCCTGAACAGACTTTCCTGAAGAGAAAATCCAACCAGTCCCCTAGTAGCCAAAGCCAGCGGGAGAACTACATCCCAACTGGAAGATGTTCTAGAGATTTGTCACCTGAATTCTGAGATATGTATTTTCTCCTCTGTCAGAAAATCTCAGTAAAATCAGTTTAAGAGTCAATCTCAGGGGCCAGAGATTTAGCTCAGTGGTTCTGGCACCTGCCTCGCAAGCACAAGGTCCTGAGTTTGATCCCGGTAACTACATAGAATGCTGGGCATGGTGACTCACACCCACCAGCAATCAATACCACATACCACAGTGCCAGGCGTGGTGGCTCACGCCTGTAATCCCCACACTCAGGAGGCAGAGGCAGGAGGATTGCTGAGTTTGAGGCTTGCCTGGGCTCCATAGTGAGCTCAGAGCCAGCCTGAACTACAAAGTGAGACCCTGTCTCAAAAAAAAAAAAAAAAAAAGAGTCAGTCTCAGTGAGTAACATTGTCCAGTTTGGTATGGAAAACAGATTAATGGCAATGAACTGTTTTCCACAATCTAATCAGCAGGCTGCCCTTAAGTAAAGGAAAACAGTTTTATATTAGTTGAAATCTTTCTGCTGGTAATTTCTATTCACTGGTCTTGGTTTTATTTCCAAACTGTCTCAGAAACATCTTGTAAATATTCGGAAAGAAGTAATAAAATTTTGGCCTCTGAAGCTCTGGGAAGCAACCCTTGGAACATCTCCTACTTAAATAAAAAATCCACAGAATCGCACCTGGTCTTGGCCAATGAACACAGCTACCTCACATCTACCTCAGGACTCATCTTGGATTCAAAACAGTGTGGTTCTTCAACAGAGCCTGTGGAAGGAGATAGAAAGTGAATTAATGCTCAAGGGCTCAAGAGAACAGTCAAGGCCAGAAACAGAGAAGCCAGGGCCTTCTCTATTGCAATCCTAAATTTTCTAAGGTCTTTCTTTCAAGGTCAGGGTCTCCAGTATTGGGGGCCGGTTGTGCAATTTTCCTGGTGAATGGTGCTGGAATGTTGGAGATACAGTGACAGAAAAATATTCTATTTTTTTCTAGAACTGTACTGTATTTGTGACTTAGAGCACACAAACATGCATCCCTTTTATTGATCTCCCAGATCCTCTTTAGGCTCCTGTTCATCACTGCAGAGGACAATTCTGCCTTAGACCGGAGTATCAAAAACATAAGTCAAGTCTAAGGATTTCCTCTCCTCCCTCTTCTCCAGACCATACAGGTCTGAGTTTCCCTTAGAGGTGTAATAAAATCTAACACCTGTCACATAAGCAGGAAGAGACATATTATCTTAAATCAAAGGACTAAATATCCAACACATCAGAAAAGTTGACTCTCAGCATGTGGTGACTTTGGCCTAGAAACAACAGCAGAAAGTTCTGACCAAATAAAATCCTCGATTCACAGTTATTATTGGCTTCAGCATTTGGTCCTAAGGAAGTCTTTTTTACTCTGCCATGTACCCAGGCTTCACTACCAAGATGAAGGGTTGGAAAGACTAACACTGGAAGGTGAAAGTTCAAAGACGTCTATGATCCTGACATCTAACTCTAACACTTCACTTTTAGAGAAGATCAGTTTCATAGCTTCTAGAGAATAAAGAGTGGTATTCAAATTGACCCCTGGTGATTTATTTATTAATTGATATGCACATGTGATATGATTACTCCTCCAGCCAAAAGGAAACTGAAAAATGGTTAGCTGAGCAAGTCTGACAATGGCTGATTCACTCTGGGACAGGCAGTCAACTATTTGTAATACTGCCCAGAATTTCACTGAGGCATGAGAGAAAAGTTAAAATAAGCTAAAAGAAATCAAAATAACCCAAAAGTAAAAGCATTTTTTTTTGAAACAGAACATTTGTTAGTATTTTGATGAGCCAATTTTCCTATTACTTTTATTATTATTACTATTATTTTTGCTATTAATAGCAATTTCCTATTGCTTGGATTGAGAAAGAAGACGTTTTTTTAATTTGTGAAGTCAGAGCTTTAGTCTAAGCATTTATAATGGCTGATGTTAAACTGTGTGTGTGTGTGTGTGTGTGTGTGTGTGTGTGTGTGTGTGTGTATGGAACCTGCATACACACACACACACACACACACACACATGCTCATACATGCACCACTAAGTTTTACAAACAGGCTTTTTTGATAGCTACAAAATGTTCCTCATCTCTGGAGAAAAGAACATTAAGCTATTTCTGAGTCCACCCCAGGCAATACCTAGTTCAGTCCAATTCAGTGAAAACACTATGATTAGGTTTAGCAGACAGCTCCTTAGGGTGCAATTGCACCCATCACCCTCTCTCCAGAGTGAGAGAATATTTGGTTCTAATTCTTCACTTTCTTTTTGCTCAAGATTGAAACTTAACCTTCCTTGCGCTGCATGACTCTGCAGAAACCTTCAGTAGAGTAAGCCAGTGTGACTTCACTATGTTATTTGCTTTAGACAATGAAACATTAGTGAATGCAATGTGAGCAAAGGCTTTAAATATGCTTATATAACTTGACTTGGCTCCATGTCTGCAATAATGGGGAGAAAATCACCCCCAAACAGTCAGTCAATCCTAAACTGCACATGTGGAGCAGAATAGAATCCAACCTACAATCCAGAATCACACCCAGCCGCAGCTCAGCCAGCCAACAAGTCTCATGAGCCACAAAATAACTATTGTTGTAAACTTATAATAGTTTATAAATTATATTAAAGTGTAGTGTGCTGATTTATTGTCACAATAACTAAAATACAGATGCCCCATATTTAAAATTAGCAGTATTGATACAAACTACTAGGAATCATCCATTCGAGAGCTATGCTTTCTATACAAACTACAGTAGTTAGAAATGAACCTCATGGCCAGAGATTTAGCTCAATGGTTCCAGCGCCTGCCTCGCAAGTGCAAGGCCCTGTGTTTGATCCCGGTAACCACATACAATGCTGGGCGTGGTGACTCACACCCACCAACCATCAATATCACATACCACAGTGCCAGGCATGGTGGCTCATGCCTGTAATCCCAGCACTCGGGAGGCAGAGACAGGAGGATTGCTGAGTTCCAGGCTTGCCTGGGCTACATAGTGAGCTCAGGGCCAGCCTGAACTACAAAGCGAGACTCTGTCTCAAAAAAAAAAAGAAAGAAAGAAAGAAATGAACCTCATGTTTTCTAACTAGGCTTCCTAATAAGGAAACAGTCTATTATACTGTTTACATTTTTTATTTTACATATGCTTCTCAATAAAAGAAATGAATTAAAATGTGAAAGAAAACCAGGAGAGAAAACAAACCCTGTTGCTTTCTCTGTAGGGTCACACACACACAAAAAATAATATTAACTGAAAATACTAGACACTATCCTGTTATAAACTACACTATTTCCTCAAAGCTAGTCAACCTTTGATAAACACATGACAGCTTATTATAGAAAAACTTTAATATTTCTATAACATGTGATAATATATACTTTAAGGGTAAAAGTAGTCCTTACCTCTTCTAATAATTTACTAAGCCATTTTTATTTCATTTCATTTTACTTTTTTCCTTTATTGAGTTTATTGGTACATTTCAGGTATACATTAGGAGCTCACTCATCACTGAGAATTTGTACCTGTACATGACATATATTGATTCCTATTTTCCCCATTCTCCTGCACTCCCTTCAATCCCTCACTCTCCATAAACATAAGCTTTGTTTCCATTTCTCCTTTTTACCATTAAAGTATTTCTTTCCATTCTTTGCTTTCTCCTCCCCCTCCAGTTTCCATTCCTCTTTGAAGACTTTCTTCCTATTTCACAATAAGTATTAAACATTTTGAACCTAATTTACACCTTTAGTTTTTCACGCTAAAGAAACAATATGGTATTTACATATCTAAGCCGTTTTTATATTGGGAAAATCAAGTGAGTTACTAAAATCACCTATCTAAAATAATCAGTATAATTCTTTCAGATAAGTCAGTTATCAATGAAGAATTATCAAACATCATTTCAATGACAGAAAACATATTGAATATTTAGGCAACTGAAATGTCTAGATCATATGTTTACCACAGCTTTTCAAAGCCTAAAAGAAGGGAAGGGATTCATCTGTCTCTACCATCTGTCCAGCTCTCCTACACCTATGGATCCAGAACCCTTTTCTGAGAAAACTGCTGTGAGATTCCCCCACTAATTAACTTAATAAGAACCAAACCATCTATTCACTAACCAATAGGCATCACCCAGGTCCTCTCAAATCACAATACCCTCCTGTTCAGACCAATTTCCTGGTACCAACTCCCAGATTTTATGAAATCTAGAACTCTAATTTCCCTCAATCTTAACTTTGCTTGATCCCATTCTAGAAACAGGAAAATTTACACATTCCCCAGAGATACTTATTTTCTTTAGTTTATATTAAAAACTTATTTTCTTTTCATTTTTTTCCACAATGAACCTTAACAATTCATTAGACTCAATGCAGGAATGAAGGTAAAAATAGTCCTGCCAACGTTCAAAAGAAAATTAATACAACATTAAATTTTTAACTGAAAATAGTATGACTCTACATACCCTTTCAATGGTACCTTAGGGCTCTTAAACAATAAAACAGAAAAATGTAAAAATAGGTGTTTTGATGCATATTTTCCACATAGAAATAATTTTCCAGAGGAGTCACATAACATCTTCAAATTTATACAAGTAGTAAATGGCACTTCTGGCACTGGAACCAAGCATTTTAAAAATAACACCTGTAAGTGAATCCAGTATCTTATAAGGAAAGAAAATGAGGCCTGGAGTAAGAGGTCAACAGCTAGTATATGAGCTTTCCTGCCATAAAAACAATTAAGGGTTTTCCTTAATTGAATCTTCCTTGTTACAGAGATTCCATGATAGGTCTCCCTGTGAGCTGAGATGGTCTTTACTCACCCGCTCTTGTGACCACTTGTATTAGAATTGAGGAATCCTTAGGGACATTTGCAAATTCTATCATTGAAATGCACATGTCACTTTCTCATCAAGGGGGCAAATACCTGACACCCACTGCTTCAAGGAGATGTTTATTTTGGATCATGGTTTCAGGGTATTCAGTCTATGGCTAATGAGCTCCACATTGGTAGGTAGAAGGATGTGGTGGAGGAAAGCTGTTCAACCTACAGTAACCAGTAATACGAGAGAGAAAGGAGAAAAAAAGGATCAGAAAAAAACCCCTAGGTCATGCACCCTGTGACTCATCTTTTCTAACCAAACCCCCCTGCCTAACATAACAGTACTTTTACCTATGATTAAACCACTGACAAGATAGCACCTCCACAACCCAATCACCTCCCCAAAGTCTCACATAAGAACATATGAGACTTTGGGGGCACATATTGGATCTAAACCACCATAATTCAAGACCTCCACCAAGTCAATGCCAACCTTACTGTCTTCTTCCATATCCTGAATGCTTGTTTAGAGTTAAGCCAACAGAATGGCAGGTAAACGCTATACATAAGTATGACTATCACTGTTAATCCAGTAGCACACATCTGGATGAATGCAGTGTGCTTGTTAGAGGTTAGAGAGACTAATTTCTTCACAGAGCTAGGTTATCACAGAATTTTAATGAAAAGAATCCTGTGCCTTTTAATTCAATGTGTTCCTCATTACAGCACTATTATCCAGTTTATTAACCCCCAATGACTTCAAAGTCACAAAAATGCACTCTACTAAATAAAGGTTATATGTATAGCCACTTCCATTCAACCTTCAAACCTCAGTCAAGCTTTGTAAGAGGATTTCACAAAATGTTCTATGATAGAATGCCATACTCTTTCTTCCTGACCTTCCCCACTGTGGATCTTTCATGTGAGTCACTGGACATTTAAATATTTTCTGGCTTATATAGTTCTCTACTTGTTTCACACATTGTTAAAGCTTCCCCAACCATTAGTTAGTGAAGTTTTCAAGCAGCAATACTACAACATAGTTTTTATTTCTTTTTAAATCACCCAGCTCAATACTCTGTGTTTGCAAGACCTAAGATTTCTTTAATAAATGAAACATCAAGATCTCTAAATTTATTAGTAGATTATGTTTGGGCATCTATACTTTAAATAACAAAACATTTTTTTCAGTTAAAATCCAACAATATTATGCACTTAAATTGAATTCTTGTGAAAAATGTTCCCAAGTGGGAACCAAAAAGAAAGGTATTGATGTTGCTATTAAACAAATTATGAGGTATATAAAAGAGCCCAGAGATAGGGTCCTAATCATTTCTAATGTCCAAAACATATTCATTTTAGTTTGGCTGAGTCTTGTCATATAATAAAATTCAGAACTGTTTCTTTCCAAAAATGTATCATTTTCTTTTCTAGTTTTTTTTTTTTCAATTGTTGTTTGTTTAGGGTTTTCTTTCTTTTTTTCTTTTTTTAGTGGAACTCAGCTCAAGAAGTTTATTTTTGTTCAACAATTTACAACACATGACTCACAGGACAAACTATCTTTTTGTACAATCAGCATTTCTAATGTTAGTACATCTCTGCACATCTAGTTAAAGACACAATGTCTACAAGACAATCTTTAAAAACACTGATTTTCCATAACATAACATATCTTAAGATAGTACAATTTTTTCCTTTAAAATAGTTAACTTCCAAATAAGCTAGAACTATATACTGCTAGCTTAAATTTTCAGCTAAGAATAGTTTTTTTTTCTTTTTTCCTTAAAGAATATCTTCACCAACAGGGTGACTATTACAAGGGGGGAAAATGCTATCTAAGTATTCTTACCTGTACCAAATATCCTGGGCATTTTTTCTAATAATTGTTAATAATTTCCAACACTGAGTCTATAGAATCCATTTGTAACCTAAAAAAAGTGGCTATGAAAGTGAAATAGCTGTATTTTTTTAGGTTTTTAATAAAGTCACACTAAAGTAAATATGTAATTTAACTGCATTATAAGAAATTACTGAAATTGCCTCTATTTGCTCCTCTAGAGAATTGGAAGAGATGAACCTTGAATAGTGTATCAGTAACGTAAGTTTTCTGATACAGTAAATGAAAAAAGATTATTCCCTATAAATGGCTGTTTGTGTCAATCACATGAATAAATACTAATAGATTGTTCTAGGAGAAATTAATTGAATAAATATAGATAAGTAATTTTGTGAATATTTAAATGAAGGACAAAATCAAAGTGCAGTAAAATCAACATTAGAAAGATTAAATATCTAACTCAACCAACAATTTATAAGAATATTTAGAGCCCCGGGCCCGCCGTGCCGTGAGCCCAGCGGACCGGGAACTTGCGGCGGACGGACCGGAGCCAGCAGCCCCGGGCCCGCCGTGCCGTGAGCCCAGCGGACCGGGGAACTTGCGGCGGACGGACCGGAGCCAGCAGCCACGGGCCCGCCGTGCCGTGAGCCCAGCGGACCGGGGAACTTGCGGCGGACGGACGGGACCCAGCAGCCCCGGGCCCGCCGTGCCGTGAGCCCAGCGGACCGGGGAACTTGCGGCGGACGGACCGGAGCCAGCAGCCCCGGGCCCGCCGTGCCGTGAGCCCAGCGGACCGGGGAACTTGCGGCGGACGGACCGGAGCCAGCAGCCACGGGCCCGCCGTGCCATGAGCCCAGCGGACCGGGGAACTTGCGGCGGACGGACGGGACCCAGCAGCCCCGGCCCGCCGTGCCGTGAGTCCAGCGGACTGGGGAACTTGCGGCGGGCGGACCGGACCGAGCAACTCCGAGCCCACCGTGCCATGCTTCCGGCGAACTGAGTGAGCAGCACACGGACCCGGCTGCAGGGTGCAGGCTATTTCCAGTGGACTGAAGGCCGCCCAGCAGCACACTGTATCCCGGAGCTGTGCAGTGAGGAGT
>PVIC010015518.1:0-22385 GCA_004025085.1 Thryonomys swinderianus
GGAGGATTGCTGAGTTCGCAGCGGCTTGCCTGGGCACCATAGTGAGCTCAGGGCCAGCCTGAACTACAAAGCGAGACCCTGTCTCCAGAAAAGCAAAAAAAAATAAAAATAAAAAATAAAAAAAAAGAGTATATCAGAAAACGGAAAGCTATCTCTTATCCTTGGGTTGGAAGAACCAACACAGTGAAATGGCTGTGCTCCTAAAATTGTGACATAGATTTAATGTGCTCCCAATTGAAATATTAATAGCAGCAAGCGGCAAATGACCAGTAACAGCAGCAGCCCTCCTGCTGCCCCTTACATTCTGCGCAGGCCACACGCCCTCGGGGTGGGCAGCACTCGCGGGGGGGGCTTCCCTTGCTCCACACCTGGCACTCAGCCAAACGATGACTGGGCTGATTTCATAGTCACACAACCTTGATCCCAGTGTCACATACTTAGTCCCAGCATCCCTCCTCAAAAATTCTGGGTTGGGGCCAGAGATTTCGCTCAGTGGTTCCGGCACCTGCCTCACAAGCGCAAGGTCCTGAGTTCGATCCCAGTAACCACATACAGTGCTGGGCGTGGTGACTCACGCCCACCAGCCATCAATACCACAGCCCACAGTGTCGGGCCTGGTGGCTCACGCCTGTCATCCCAGCACTCGGGAGGCAGAAGCAGGAGGATTGCCGAGTTCGAGGCTTGCCTGGGCTACAGAATGAGTTGAGTTCAAGGCCAGCCTGAACTACAATGTGAGACTCGGCCTCAAAAAAAAAAAAACGTCTGCAAGGTCCATACTATTCTAAAGAAAAGGAAATGAAGGCTCAGAGAGGTTGAGTGGCATAGATTTGAAAATGGGGACAGCAAGACGAGCGTCTGCAGCCTCTGTGCTCCGGCCACCGCGCTACTAGCTCCCTGGGCCATGATGTGCGAACGCACAGCGCACATGGCACCCATAGGACGGACGGACAGCCGTTCCCCTCCTCACGTCCAGCCCTCGCGCGGTCAGGTGGGGGCGGCCAGCTCCTGTCACCCACTGCTGCCTCTTTCAAGTCCGTCATCTGATTTATGGCTATCAGGAAGCCAAGGTTAGCTAATCCCATTTTCAGTGAACACTTAGCTTTAAAGAAGGCAGACAATGGACATCTTTTCCTATTGATCACGTTTCCCTCTTAATCACAGCTCACGCTTTCCAATTCCGAAATCCCCATTTGAGATGTGAATCCCTGTTCTACCATTTCCCAACCGCTGATCTTGAAAAAAATGCTACCACTGGTAAAATAAACTGCAATAGAGGGTTCCAAAACCCCTCACTCCAGAGATTCACTCCGACTGCTGCGATTGCAACACTCAGTACTGAGAGTCCCGTTTTGGGCACCAGGAGCTGCCCCTGGCAGCTCGCACCGGCTGTGTGCAGTATTTTTATTACATGGCCAGGTGTAGCCATCATATAAAGGGGCGCAGGCCTCTACTCTGATAAGGCATAAAAGTGCGCTCCGAAGCCCCGTGTCCTCCTGCCGTATCTGCAGCTCCTACTATCAGCAGTTTTATGGAGGTTATTCAAACCACTTATCTCCTTACCCTCAACACCAAGCGCTCTCATTCAGCTTCCTCCGGCTCCTTTGGGAAAATGCGCTGTGACGCAGTGCTAACTAGTTCTGTTTATTAGCATATCATTTAGTATGTGCCTCTGTTGTCTGTGTGACTGCTACACGGGCCCCCAGTGCTAATGGAAGAGATGCAGATTACAGCAGTGGTTTCACAAAACGGTAATAAAGCTGGTGCTGACTGGTGCCTAGCCAGTGCTCTTGCTGGGGCCATGTGAATCCCTAACGCCTTGCTTCCTCTCCAGCTCAGCCTCGTGTGCAGTAACCCTCCTTCTGGACTCTAGACTGAAACAAGAATCCCAACTACAGGGCCAGAGATTGAGCTCAGTGGTTCTGGCGCCTGCCTCGCAAGCACAAGGGCCTGAGTTCGATCCCCGGAAACCACATACAATGCTGGGCGTGGAGACTCACACCCACCAGCAATTAATACCACATACCACAGTGCCGGGCGTGGTGACTCACGCCTGTAATCCCAACCCTCTGGAGGCAGAGACGGGAGGCTTGCTGAGTTCGAGACTTGCCAGGCCTACATAGTGAGCTCAGGGCCAGCCTGGACTACAAAGCGAGACCCTGTCTCAAAAAAAGAAAAAGAATCCCAACTACAGAAAAGCACAGAACTCCCGAAGATGTTCATATCAGTGTTATTTACCACAACAAGTCCATGACATAACTCAAAGATTTAAAAAAGGACGCAAGGACGCACCTAAATATGTTATTTTATAATCACTTAATAGAATATTTTATAGTCACTTAAAAGTGTGTTTTTGGTTTTGCTGGAAATATTTATAATACAGTGTTAAATGGAAAAAGAGAAAAATACAAATACCTAGAGGTAGCCTAAAACAAAAATTTTCATTTAAAACAAAGCGACAAAATATTTTTTAAAAAACTAATGAGTGGACATTACAAGGTAAGTCCAGAGTGCTGGCCGCGCCTGTGCCCTGACTTGGACTGAAGGCCGGGGAAACCCTCAGGTCGGGAAAGGCAAACAAGCAACGGACCAGTCACGACCGTGGCCCAGGCTGTGCCATGCACAAGGTCTGAAGCCAGGGAAGACGGGACAGGTGGGCGCAGTCGCCCCGACTGTGCAGGGGTGACTGTGAATCAGATGTCTCCCGCTGAGATCTCCACCTCTGTGTGAAGCGGACGCTGACCTGATCCCAAGCAGCTGAAAAAGCAGATGACAAGTGCCGGCGAGGGCATGCTGAATCGGAGTGCTCCTCGCTGCTGGCGGGAACACAAAACGGAATGTCTCCCGGGTGGCGAACGGACTGGCACCACAGGGCCCAGCGCCTTGACTCAGAGAGAGGAGGAGAGGACAGGGGTGCTCGATAACTGATGGGCAGGTAGCTGCATGGCAAGTGATGAGTAGGAATAAAAGCAAAAACACACACGAAATTGCTGGGGCGGTATTGACGGTACAGGGGAGGGGCCCAGGGCCTCCCGCGTGCTGAGCCAGCGCTCTGCCACGAACTTTAAATTTTATTTTGAGATGAGGTCTGAGTATGTTGCTCAGGATCCAAATGACCATGCCTCCGCCTCCACTTCCTGAGGAGCTGGGTCACTGGCACGTGCCACTGTGCCCAGCAGTAACATTAGAGCTAACAGCCAAAAATGGGGGCAGGCGAACTGGTTACAATGAACGAGTGAATAAATACAGTGAGATACACCTACACAATGAATGAAATAAAGAACTGATACATGCTGCAAAGTGGCTGGGTCCTGATGGGGCCAGGCAGTGTGGCCACACCAATTTTGGCGTGACTGCACTGTGGGCAGAAGTCAGCCACGCAGGACCACACCGCTCTGTTGTTTGCATGACGTGGTCAGAGGAAGAATTCACAGAGAAGAAAGCAGCTGCCGTTGGCCTAGACACGGTTAGGCCAGCGTGACCGCGGGAGCAACTTCTCCTGGGAGCATCATTTCTTCGGAGTGTGAAGAAAAACTTTACAAATGTTATTAGCTGCACAGCCTCATGGTTATACTGAAAACCACTGAATTGTGTGCTTTAAACTGGTACATTGTGCAATGTACAAATTTTATCTCAATAAATCTGTTATTGTAATGAAAAGAAGGCCAGGCATGTGGGCAAATAAATGTTTCATGTTAAGCTAGAAGAATCATAATTAAATATGTCTTAAGTACTTCTTTCTGGTGACAGTTCTTCCTCGCAGTCAGAGCCATGAAGATCTCAAGAAACCTTCTGAGTCAGTGGTCTTAACCTCTAACAGCACAAAGACCAGTTGAAGCCAGACAGGGACCGTCAGTGAGTTACACAGACTGGCCCAAGGAGGCGGGAGAGACTGAGGCAGAGCAACACGTCCCCAGCCCTTTCAAAGGCAGCGGGTGCTTCTCACTTCCATCCACAGGGGAATTCAGACCCAGAATCCCCAACTCTGGCATTTTGAGGAAAGGCAGAAATTCAGACGTCCACCATGAAACAGTTACAAGCGAGCTATGAGGGAACCTGCATGGGAGCCCAGCAATGGGAGGCTGAGGCAGGAGGATTCCAGAGAGTCTGAGGCCTGCCCAGGCCACACAGTCAGTCAGAGGCCAGTGTGAACTACCCAGTAAAATCCCATCTCAAAACACAACAAACAAATAAAGAAGTTGTAACCACTGAAAGGGTCAAAACCTGACGACTGGGAGAACACTCATCAGGCAGGATTTGGTTCTTGGCTGTGCCCACTTTAACACTTCAGCATGATTGCTCCTCACCACGCACCTTCACCTCGCCCCACCCAAACCCAAGCTCACCACGCACCACCCCTGCCAGGATTTACTCGAGCTACAAAGACAGGCAAGAGAATTCACGCCTAAGAGAGGGCCTCAGTCCATCCTCCCAGGTGCCGGGTACTGGTGGGGTGGGGTGGAAAGACATGCTGACATTCGGTTTTGGTTTCTGTATCTAACTAGAGAACCTAATAACAGAACTTTTGTTCAGAGACCAAATTTAATTTACAATTTTATATCTCCGGTGAAGCAGCTTTTACTAGTTTCCAGCACAACTTTCATATACGCTAGCCAGAACGCCAATATGTTCTTATTTAGTGTTTAATTCTCTAATGCATTCCAGTTAAATATTTCAGTTTTATGGCAAACTGTCTTCGACCCGCCTCGCTGCTGGACACCCTGTGCCGCTCCACCCAGCCACACAGTCGGTTCAGGAGGTGTCGATGTAATTGCCTAAGCAAGAAACAGGAGGAAATTGGTCTGCAATTATGCAGTAAGGCTTCACCAGAGAAGCAGATGGCATTCCTTGCATAAATTATTATTTATCCACAGAATTCCCCTCTGCCTATTACCAAATAAACCCTTTTGAAAAATTCTTTGTTGCGCCTGTGAAGTCCCTTGGCCACATTCCAGTGCCGACCCCCCAGATGTCAAGAGCAAGAGGATGGCGGGATGGGCCCAGGCAGCGAGCCAGGCTCTCCCGAGACACCAGGCTCCCACCTAGGCACAGACAGCGCGTGCACGAAGGCCCCACTTCCTGTCACGCACTGGAGGCTGGGCGCGATGGCTACTCAACTGGGCACGCAGAATGTGGTAAGAAGTCACCTACCCTAAGCTGAAGCCTCAACAGCGAGACCCTTGTCCTTCAGATGCCACCAAAATGCCCAGTGAGTCGAGGGCATGGACCTTAGAATGCCCCTTCTCTCGGAGGCTGTGAGCTGTCACTTAGTCCTCGGACTGAGATAGGGAATGGCATAGTAATCTTTTTTTTTTTTTTTTTTTTTTTTTTTTTGAGACAGGGTCTCACTTTGTAGTTCAGGCTGGCCCTGAGCTCACTATGTAGCCCAGGCAAGCCTCGAACTCAGCAGTCCTCTGGCCTCTGCTTCCCGAGTGCTGGGATTACAGGCTTGAGCATTTGTAGTATGTGGTACTGATTGCCGGTACTGTGAGCCACCACACCCGAAATTAACATAATAATCTTTAAAAAGGGGATAACACAAAGCTTAGAGATCAGAAACCCTGCTGGCGTGGGTCCCGTGCTTCTGTGTGTGTTCACACTTAATGTTCACGGGAACTCCCAAGGGGTGGCTGCCGTTTTCTATCAGTGCGGAAACCGGGGCTCCAGGGATGACGTCTTTTCTCCGAGGCTCCGCCCTCCGCCGGGGAATCTGGCTCCGCCCAGTCTCATGGGATCGCTGGCCTAGCGCTCTGCCCTGCACACCTACGGCTCACACTCTGCTCTCGTCCTCTCACCAGAACAGCCGGCTTCACACGCACGGCCTCACCGCCCTGTAGTGTCAAGAAGAGGGAGAGTGTGCGCTTAAGCAAGCTCCTTGGGAGACAAAGAAGTCCCGGTCTGCACCCACTGTCTGGACAATTATGACGTCTCTGACTCGCTGGCCTTCTGCACAGGAATGAGTAGGACCGAAGGAAAAGTCCTCTCCTTTGACTCCTGTATGTCCTGAAAAAAAGCTTGCCCTGGTCAGAGAAGAAATAAGGAGCAGCAGCCTCTCCCGGGACCGTGGCGGAGCAGACTCAGCCCCCGGGAGCAAGCGGATTCTCTTCCCATCTCTGTGGCTCCCCGGTGCGGCTAAGCAAGTCCCTGGAACACCTCGATTTCTGCGCCCGTGAAATGGAGCTTTAACCTTCACTCTCCAGGATTGTTGTGCAGAATTCAGGAGGTAGTCCCTTGGTTCTTTTAAACTCAGAATGAGAGGGGCCTTGCCCACCGCGGCCAAGTCCATACAGACACAGCAAGGGAGCAGAGACAGGGCCAGGGGCGCACAGGATGCATTCAAGAAATTCGTGACTTGCAGTATTCTTTGACGTTTTCTATGTGAAGCCCATTTTGCCAAAGTACTGGTCGTGACGGTGCCAGCAGGAAGAGCCACGCCAGCTGGCTCCCCTCCAGAATCCCGGTCCCCCCCTGGGTGCCACCCTCTGGGGCCCGGGGTCCTGCGGTGGGATCTGGAGCTGTGGAGAGAGTGACCTGCAGAGGGCGCTGTGTGACGCTGCTGGTGAATGCGGCTTGGTTTTCATTTTATTACGTGTGCTTTGGGGGTTGAGCCCACAATCTACCCAGCTGGACGGACGGGGTCACATCCTCGTGCCCCACACGCCAGCCATCTCGAGGCCTGGCTCATCCACAAGGGCGGGCGAACACGGGCCTACTGTCCACGCAAGGCTCTCCTCCCACGGGGCGCCCTCGCTCAGAATCTGTGCACCACACGCCCGGCGTGCCCTGGGAGCCTGGCCTGTGCCAGGGACTCCCCAACAGGTGAGAGCTCGGCGGCACAGCGGGGCTCAACCCAGGGGCCTAGACCACGTGTCCCACATGGAGTCCCACAAAAGTGACAGACTGTTACGTGACCTCACACAGAGTGAAGAGAGCGGTTCGAACGCCAGGGAAGGGAGGCGACGGAAAGGGCTGGAGAGACGCGTGGGCTGCTCACTGAGGGGGCGCGGACGGAGTCCCGGCTGGCAGCCTGCGGCCGCATCTGTCCCGCAGACACGTTCACCCGGATTTCCGCCTTCCCTGGAGAACCGGAAGCACCGCAGAGTGGGCCCAGGGGCAGGGAGACAGCCCTCGGGCGGCGGCGGCTGCTGTGCATGGACCACCTGCAGCGCCCGGCTCCCGCGGTCTCCGCCGCCCTCTCACCCCTCAGGGTCACTGCGCCCTGCACGGCGTTCCAGGGAGGCAGGGAGGAAGGTCCTGCAGCGACGCCTTCACGCCAGTGCCGCCCGGAGCCCCCAGACCGCTGCTGTCTCTAAAGCGCAGCTCAGCCAGCTCCGAACAGCCAGTCCCGCTGCAGCTCGAGAGAGGGAGAGGGCCGCGGAGGAGTCAGTCTCCAGACAGCAGTCCGTTCTGGATTCCTCCTTCCCTGCTCATCTGCTCCTAAGGAGTCTGTGCTAGCCACCATTTTTCATGCCTGATGAAGCAACAGGGGACAGACACGTCACGTGATTCACCATGGAACACCCTGTAACACACTACACAAAGTAGCTTCCTGCCGAACCCTGAGCACACAGTACTGATTGCTAACAGACACCAAACACGGTGCTAAAATTGAATTTAATTCTGACATTAGCCTCAATAAGACGGGTGTCATGACTTTGGGGTTCCCAGTTTACAGCTGAGAAAGGTGAGATGGGAAAGGTCACAGGCCTTGCTATGTTTCGCAAGTGGTCAGGACAGAACCGGAGCGGCCCCCAGGCAGCTGACTCACACTCTCCGCTCAGAGGAGGGACCTGCCCATCACTGCCCCCCAACGGGGCACGGGCCTGTCTTCCTCCTGCCTCCAGCGGCGGCTGAGCAGTGCACCGGGCCAGACTTGATCGCTGGCTTTGTGACGTGTAGTCATGGCAAAGGAACAAGGGGGTCCTCCTCTTATCTCTAAAAAAGTCCAGTTGGTCCATTTTGGCCCGTAAGCCCTTGATTCCCATCTTGAAAATAAACGATTTTGGTTCGTAGCAGCTTAAGTGGATGCTTTTCCAGCACTTCCTTAAGGATTCCGTGAGCTCACAAGCACAGGCTGCTGGGAAGGGAGGGCTCCACACCCGACCAGGCTCGCGCTCTCCCAGGGGTCCATGCTGAGATAAGCGATCACAGCAAGTATGCGGTGGGGCTGGCAGCGAGGACGGGCGACTGCAGAGGCTGCTGCTCCTAAGTGCAGAGTTCTTAGGAAACAGAGGAGATAAGGCGGGGGCCAGATGCAGGCAGGCTGGAATTCCAGGCTCCTGAGGCGGAGCCTTGTTGGGGGTCTGGGGCTGAAGAATTCGAAAAGAAGAGGCAAAAGTGTGACCCAGCGTGGGGGTCACAGCATGGGGGTGCAGAGGCGCCTCCCACAAGGGGCCCAGCAGCCATGCGCAGCAGGGAACGCAGGAAGGCAGGAAAGGACGAAGGGCCGGGGAGCTCAGGGCACACCACCTGCGTATGCCGGGGCCCAGACTCCCCCACAGCACAAGCCAGGCCAGAGCTTCTGTCAGGGACTGTCCTGTGCACCGTACGGGCGGCGGCTGAGTCCCTGACCAATGCCCACGCCACACCAGAGGTGCTCTCTGCCCCGTGCGACAACTTAGAATTTTGTCTCCACACTTTACCGGTTGTCCCCGGGCCCGACACCGCCTCTGCCTGCGGATCGTGAATTATGAAATCAGAAGATCACTCCCCGAGGCCTGCCAGCGAGGAGTCGGGAGAGGGCGGGGGACCGAGCCCACCGCCTCTGTGATTGGCAGTCCCTGGGCACCTCCCACACCCACTTCGGGGGCTCCAAAGAAACAGATGAATTAGAAATGAACCAAGTGGGCCAGAGATTTAGCTCAGTGGTTCCGGTGCCTGCCTCGCAAGCACAAGGTCCTGAGTTCAATCCCGGTAACCACATAGAATGCTGGGCGTGGAGATTCACGCCCACCAGCCATCAATACCACATACCACAGTGCCGGGTGTGGTGGCTCACGCCTGTCATCCCAGCACTCGGGAGGCAGAGACAGGAGGATTGCTGAGTTCGCGGCGGCTTGCCTGGGCTACATAGTGAGCTCAGGGCCAGCCTGAACTACAAAGCGAGACTCTGTCTCAAAAAAAAAAAAAAAAGAAATGAACCAAGCAAGGGTGTCCACTCTCAGTGAGTCCAGCCTTGAGAACTGAGTCGGAAGCCACGGTCTGGGAGCTCTGCCGGGCCGTAAAAGGAGCAGGCTTCTAAATGAAAGCCACAGAGGAAGCAAAACGTCCCTGCATGTTCCTTCCAGCCGCCATCATCCCTCCGGCCCGGCAAGGGTCCGTCCTGGAGACAGACACTGCCCTAAAGGTCCACAGCCAAGACGGGTCAGGTAGCCAAAATGTGGAGACTTCTGAGACTGGCTCGGGTTTGGCACTTACAGAACAACAAGCAGAGTCTTTGAAGCGAAGTTAAACAAAGGAACCGTTTGTCTATGCTGGTGGCTACAAAGCTGAGCAGGATTCCAGCGAGGGGCTAAGAAATACGAACACCGAGCCAAGAGGCAGCTACAGTTTACCACGTCCAGCCTGGGACGCTCTGCCAGGCTCTGAGGCCTAACAGCAGTGAATGGGAAACAACCACATGCCTTCAGTGCAGCATAGGAAACGGAGGCTCTTGGGTATTGTGTTAAAAATATCTACTAATTTCTTCTCCCCTGCTCAGCCCCTTTAACATGTGCAGCACACCGGGAACCCGTGGGGAAAATGACCGCAGTAACCAAACCACTGTCTCTTTAGAGGCCCAGACATTTTCCTCGCAGCCTCTCGCTCGCTCGGCCCTCAGTCCTTGGCGGGGTCCCTCTGAGGACGAATGACCCTGAACGGTTCTCATCTGACTTTCCCACGCACGCAGGCAGGAGGCCGTGTGGCGCGCGGGCATTAGCATGCTCAGGAGCCCTCCTCTCCCGTTAGCATTCCTTGGCTAGCTTGGTTTTGAATCTCACGGCCCCTCTCCGAGCGACCGTTCCTCTGCACGTCCGTATTTATCATTCTCTCCCTGCCTCCGCCCAGACAGGCCTCGCAAGGCTGGAGGAGACGCTGCAGCGAGCGCCCCGCCCTGCGGGGGCGCCGGGGTCTCTCAGCCTCACCCCCAGGGTGCAGCTAGGGTTTCATCACCGAAGCCAGGTGCTTTCCTTGGGAGCAACTGCTCCTGGCCTGAGAAGACCAACTCAGTAGGAAACTCCGCGAGGGATGAGGAAGACAGCCCAAGAGGGCAGGGGCGAACGGGCGCTACTTCGGCGGCTCACATTCTGACACGCCTCCCGCATTTTGCGTCTCTGGAAAGAAAGCAGAAAGACTGCTCACATGCTGGATCCACGAGAAGCATGTGCTTAGCATGTACGAGGTCCCAGGTTTGGTCCCCAGATTCAAAAGTACTTTATTCTTTCTGCATTTTTTCCCCTAAGTATAATACTGGTACGACTGCTACTGTGGGGTATGTGGTTATCAGTATTAACAAGCTGTGCCATCTTGATTCAGTGAAAGGAGTCCCTCTGTGTGCCGGTACCGGGGCTGTCCCGGACCCTCATCTCTGGGGAGCTGACCAGAGCAAGTCTTCTGGGGGCCAGCCCCGCCCCCGCAGCACCCCAAAACAGGGATCCAGGAGTCACAGTGTCCCTACAGCGACAAGCCAAAATGACACCCTCCAGAGCAGAAAGGTCAAGGGTTTCCTGAGGAGCTTCTTGGAGACGCTCCGCGGCTGGGGTGTAGCACAGTGGCAGAGGCCATGCCTGGCTGCAGAGTCCTCCTACCCCGAGTGCTGCAAGATAATAGAAAGGTACAGCTGCCACCCTGGTCACCTCAAGGTGACGAGGATCAGAAGCTTGAGCCTTTCTTGTCTTCCGCTGTGTGCAGTTTGAACGGGAAATGCACGTATCACTTCGCATGAAAAATGCAAATATTGTGAGCTGGCATCTCCTCTGCCACCTCTCCACTCAGCACATTTCTAAAAGGTAACCGTGCCTCCCCACCGCCACGAGCCCGGGCTGCTTCCTCGTGTGTGCTCGGGCTGGCACCTGCCTTATTTGGAGGCACAAAGCGCCGAAGCCGTATTGAAAGTAACACCCGGGCCCCGTCACGGGCCTGCGGGAGGCTGAGGCTGACTCCCCAGCCCGCAGGCCGCGTTCGCTGGGTTCACACGCCCACGCAGGGCTGGCATGGGGTGGGAGTCCGACCCGAAAATGCCGCCCACCGATCTGCCATCTTTACCAACTTCCAAAACGTGTTGCAGAGTCAGGAGACGCCTTCGCTCGCTCCGGAGGCCGTGGAGGCTTCCCAGGGTTCACTCAGCCCCGGAGCGAAGCCCGAGTGCCAAGTTTCTGGCAAGTCACGTAAAGAGATCTGTCTTAGGAAGGACCCCACCCCCACCCCTGGCCTTCCGCAGGGCAGCAACAACCTGGACGGGATAAAAACCCTCTTAAACCGTGTGTGGCTGTGCACTCTGCAGTCTCAGATCCTAGGGAGGCTGAGACAGGAGGGTCACACGTGTGAGTTCTGCCTGGGCAATTGGATGGATCCGGTCTCAAAGTTTTAAAAGATTTACATTTACAAGGACCGGGGAGGGTCTGTGAGGCAGAGTGGTTTCCTACTGGGGACAGTCGCACCCAGGAGCGTGCCGAGGAAAGGCCCTTGACAGGACTTCCACCTCTAGTGGTTTAAAATTGAAACATTTTCTGAGACGATCCTTTACCCTTTTTCTTCCCCGTGAGTGGTAGGTACATCACACGCCGCTCCTCACAGCCGAAACGTCTATTATCCCTCAGCTCCGTTTCTAAAATTAATAATCCTAAGCAAAGCCTCGGACCTGACTCTCCTCGCCTCATAGCATCCAGGGTCTTGCTTCCAATTAGCGCTTGGAAGATGACAGCTTTCCAAAATGTGGGGCTCAGGCTTGTTTTACTGCTTTTTAGGGTTTTGTCAGAAAGTCTCTCTCGTACGTGCCTGTGATTATTCCACGTTTCCTATCAGCAGCCCGGGTCCTCTCGGGGCCATTGGCACTGTCCGGAGGAGGATCCAGGGGCTCTGGACCACTTTTCTCCCAGCGACTCCTCCCCCCAGGGGCCAGAGGCGCCGGCCGCGCCCCGCCCCCACGCCCTCCGCCTCTCGGCCTCCGCCCGCCGTGGTCCCCGCCGCCAGTAGGGGGCACACTTACTTTACTTTCGCAAAGCAGGCCGGCGAGCAGCCAGGGCGGGGGCGGAGGGAAAACGCTTTGCAGCAAAACCCAGCCCGGGGATTGGTCGCTCCCGGCGTTTGCGGCAAACGCTGAGAGGCTGGAGTCATTCGCAGTCCTTAAAGCTGAACTGGGGAGCGAGCTTGATTTGGGGGAAGTTACTACTCCTTCAACAGTTGAATGCTGAGCTGCGCGCCCAAAGGGCAATAGGTGTCCAGAAGAGTGTGCATGTAACACTAGCCACCACTCGTCTTTTTCTCTTTGCAGAACGTAAAAGTAGGAAAAGTTTTCTTAAAATGCTTCTGGGTGCAAAAGCAGAGATGAGAAGATTGCCTTTGTTTTGGACTCCCTGGAAAAAAATGCAAAATAGCAAACCCTGAGGAATGTGCTTTACATATTAAATATTAATCCACTCGGGAAGTGAACAAATCGTCTTTCAAATTAGGCAATAAATGAGGGTGTGTACAAGAAGCATGCATCCACATATGCGGAGTATATGTAACAGATGCGTTTTCAGTATAGTATTCAGAAATTTAGTCAATGAAGGGAAAACATAATCCCTGAAATACAGCCAACTGTCAATTAGCTCAGAACACACCCCTTCCGAGAAAGACACAAAAGCCAGACTCCTTCCCCTTGGCTGATCAAATCAATGCGGGGGGGGGGGGGGTGTGTGTGTGTGTGTGTGTGTGTGTGTGTGTGTGTGTGCGTGCGCGCGCGCGAGCGCATACGATTAAGAATCAGCTAATAAAGCTGAAAGATCCGCACGGTTTGGACATCCGGTTTATCCGGCGAGGAAAAGGTTAACGGTTTTCTTCACAAGGGTCCCCGCTGGCTCTCTGCCACGTCCTGAGAAGTCCGGCCCAGAGGGTCAGGTCCTCAGTCGCCCCCCGCCCCCCGCTTTTCCCGTCTAGCGCCTTTGATTTCCCCCAAACCTGGGATCTTGATTCCGGGGCAGATCGGCGCCGCGGGGTGCAGCGGGATCTGTCTCCTCCGCAGGCTGGCCGACATCTCGCCTGCGGAGCTGGGGCCGGGACCCCGGAGCAGCCTGGCACAGGCCGAGAGGGTCCCGCGGCGCGCACCCACAGCCACGCTCCTCCGCCACAGTGCGGGCACAAGCAGGAGGTCCCCGGACTTAGCGCGTCCTGGGGGAGCGGCAGCCTCCCGAGGAAGGGGGCGCGTGCGCCGCTTTGGCCGCAAACTGCTGGATTCATTGAGAGCAGTGCACAATTAGTGCATTCCACGCACACACCCCGGAAAATGCAATAGGTACTGATGTGTAGCGCGCTCTCCCTGTGTACGTGGCAATGCGTCGAGAGCTATTTTAATAATTCTAGGCAGTATTCTCCCTGCGCCTCGCCATTCATGTCTACCTACCTAGCACTGAGCGCGCGCTCAGACAGCGCGGCTTTGCGCCTTTCTCTGTGGGACTTAATTTCTAAGCGCTTCTCTCCCCCCAGCCTTTGGGGGGCACCAGGCTGCCCGGAGGTGCGCGGCGTGGGTGCACGGTGTGTTCGCAGCGTTGAGGAGGAGGGCTGGACCCGCAGGACGAGGACTAGGCGCGTCCGAGCCCTACGCCAGGGGAGCAGCGGAGAAAGGGAAAGGACTGGAGCCGGAGGAAGGAACCGGGTAGGCGCGCGAGGTCGATTCCTGCTGCGCCTCACTGTTTACATCCGAGCGCTGGAGTGCCGGGCTCGGGCTGTCTCCTCCCCCTTCCCGGCTACCCAGCGGCGCCTCTCCCGGTTCCCAAAGCAGAGGGTGGGGGCGGGGGAAAGAGCCTCTCGCGAGTCCCCACCCACCGGCCCTTTATAATGCGGGGGGCTGAGCGCGAGGACCCCCGAGCTGGCTACCCGTGGCAGCCGCACCGCGCCCGGCCGCCCGGCCGCCCCTCCTGCCTCCAAAGGGCTGGGCTTCTCGGAGGCTTGGCGGGAAAACGCCGAGGGGGAGGGACCGCGAGCGGCAGTATAAAAGTCGACCTTCTGGGCTTTATCTGACTCGCTGTAGTAATTCCAGCGAGAGGCAGAGGGAGCGAGCGGGCGGGCCGCCGGGGTGGAAGAGCCGGGGAACAGAGCCGCGCTCCGAGCGTCCGGGAAAGGAGACCCGGAGCGACAGGGCCTTCGCCTCGGGCCCCGCCGTTCTCTCGCTGACCCCACCGCGGCCCGCAGCCCTCGCTTTGTCCGAGAAACTTCACTTTGCGCGTCGCAGCGGGCGGACACCTCGCCCCGGGACTTACAACACCCAGCCAACGTACAAGGCTATTCCTCCTTTTTTGGGGACACTTGCCAGCCTGCGCTGGGACCCGCGCCTCTGAAGGGCGCCCCTGGCAGCCGCCGAAGGCTGGATTTCCTTCGGGTCGTGGAAACCCCGGTGAGCACCTGGATCTATTTGTCTTTTATTTGCCGTACGATTTTAAGACGGAGATGCATCGAGCGCCAAGTCGCGGTGTCTTCCATGCCTGTGCTGCTGACACTTCTCGGAGTGGCCGGGGCCGTGCGGGGTGGGTCAGGGTGGGTCTGGCTCCGGGCAGGCTGGCTCGTCGGGGTGAGGGAGTGAATGGCTGAGGGAAATGGGGGTGCGCTTTAAAACTGGATTTTAGAGATTTTTTTTCTTTACTCTGTTGATGCTGACCTGCTCCAGTTGGACATTCCTGCTTTATTGCTTTCCTTAGCAGTGGGGCTTTTCGGGGTCTCCTTGGAGGTGCTCAGTAAGCCCTTGGCATCCTGAACTCCGCGGGTACAGTCTGCACACTGTGGGGGACACAGTCCGCGGCCGCCGGCGCGTCCCCGTCCCCAGGAGGGCATTTAAATTTCGGCTTACCGCATTTCTGACAGCCAGAGATGGGCATTGCGGCGGGTCCCGCCCGCGGCGATGCCAACTCGCCCCTGTTCTTTGGAGAAGTTGGCATTTGGTTTGAAAAATAGCAATAATAGTAAAATGTCAAAGCTGCTTTCCAGCCGGAGGCTTGAACTGGGAGGCGCAGAGGAGCGAAGGGGAGGCTCGGGCAGGGGTGGGTCCGGCTCGCTCCCTCACGGGAAACCGGGGCGAACCTCGGCACGCAGCCCTGGCTCCCCGCCACCACACGCCGGGGTTCCCGCGCCCCGGGATGCGGAGGGATGGCGAGGAGCAGGGCTCTGCTCCCCGGAACAGCTGCTGCCCTGGGCGGGCGGGGAGGGCTCGGCGGGCCTCTGCGGGTCTCTGCGCGGTTGCGTCGCCGCGCGGAGTGTTCGAGGGAGGTGCCCGGCTATTATGGAACAGCCCCTTTCCCTTTGCCGGGGACCCGGGGATCGCTGCAGCCCGCGGCCGAGCTCGCCTCTCCAGCCGGCGAGAGAAAGAAAAGCCGGCCGCGGAAGGAAGGGGGCGCGCGGGGCGGGAGGAGGGAGCTGCGCCGAGGGCGGCGGCGCCCGGCGGGGGCCGGAGCGCGGGGGCGGAGGGGGCGCGCCGCGGCGCCTCTCGCTTCTCTCCTTCAGGTGGCGCAAAACTTTGCGCCTCGTCCTTTAGCAGCTCCTGTTCCCCGCGCCTCTTAAGGAGGCCAAGGCCGCCGCGGGTTCCGGGCGGGCGGCTGCGGGGTCGGGTGCCGAGCCGCTCCGGTCCTGCTCCGATGCCGCAGGGGCGCGGGGACGCCTCGCCCGGGAGGTCCCAGCGGGCCCCCGAAGGCGGTGAACGGGTGTCTGTGCCCCGCCCCGCCCGAGCGCCCTGGAGCAGGAATAGCTCGGGGTGGCACCAGGAGACCCCGTAACTCAAGGCTGCCCCCTTTGTGTGCCCCGTACGCAGGCTGCCGCCAACATGCCCCTGAACGTCAGCTTCGCCAGCAGGAACTACGACCTGGACTACGACTCGGTGCAGCCCTATTTCTACTGCGACGAGGAGGAGAACTTCTACCAGCAGCAGCAGCAGAGCGAGCTGCAGCCGCCGGCGCCCAGCGAGGATATCTGGAAGAAATTCGAGCTGCTGCCCACCCCGCCCCTGTCCCCGAGCCGCCGCTCCGGGCTCTGCTCGCCCGCCTACGTCGCCGTGGCGTCCTTCTCCCCCGGGGCGGACGACGGCGGCGGCGGCGGCAGCTTCTCCACGGCCGACCAGCTGGAGATGGTGACCGAGCTGCTGGGGGGCGACATGGTGAACCAGAGCTTCATCTGCGACCCGGACGACGAGACCTTCATCAAAAACATCATCATCCAGGACTGTATGTGGAGCGGCTTCTCGGCCGCCGCCAAGCTGGTCTCCGAGAAGCTGGCCTCCTACCAGGCTGCACGCAAGGACAGCGCCAGCCCGAGCCCCGCCCGCGGGCCCGGCGGCTGCTCCAGCTCCAGCTCCAGCCTGTACCTGCAGGACCTGAGCGCCGCCGCGTCCGAGTGCATCGACCCTTCCGTGGTCTTCCCCTACCCGCTCAACGAGAGCGGCTCGCCCAAGCCCTGCGCCTCGCCCGACTCCTCCGCCTTCTCCCCATCCTCGGACTCTCTGCTGTCCTCCACCGAGTCCTCCCCGCGGGCCAGCCCGGAGCCCCTGGTGCTCCACGAGGAGACCCCGCCCACCACCAGCAGCGACTCTGGTAAGCGGAGTCCCTCCGGGCGCCCAGGAGGACCGGGGTGGCTGAGGGGCCTCTTTCCCACTGGCGGCTAATTTACCTGGCCCTGGAGGGAGAAACGCGGGCTGGGGCGCTCTGTGGACCCCGGAGCCGGCCGTGCCCTCCCCGCTGTCGGTTCCCCTAGACCTCCCCGGTGGCCATTCCCCTCGGCTGCCCTCCCACCCCTTAGGAATTTCATTTGGGATTTTAAATCTTCTGGCTTATCTTGCAATTCAATCCACTTCTTTTACCTCTCTTAAGCATTGTAATTGCCCCGGAGGGGGGTGTGAAAGAGGAGGATAAGAAAGAATTGGTCTTTAACAGGGTGAATGGACCGCCTTCCTCCTGTCCTTCGGGGAGGAAGGCTTGGAATGTGACGGGTAGGGACTTGGGACTAGTGACCCACAGGGAGAGAGGCCGCAGCCTCCTGCGTCAGCCTCCACGCTGGAGCTAGTGAAAGTGCCTTGAGAGTGGATGGGCTGAAAAGCTGGCCTTCCTCCAGCCTGTTTGAGCACTCGAAAGAAAATCCTTGCCAAAAATTGGACTTCTTTTGTCCTAGCCCCAACCCCCAGGGACTTTTGGCAAAACTACGCAGCATTTTTTTCTTTTCTTTTTGCACTTCCAGTAAAGTAGGGAGTTGCTAAAGTCGTATCAAGAGATGTGAAGCTATCATTCACACCCCTGAGGGCGTCTTGGTAAAGCCCCTTCCAAGTAGGAGGTGCTCGGGAATGGCTTTGCTTTGGGTGTGTCCAAAGCCTCATTAAGTCTTAGGTAAGAACTGGCACAGATGCCGTGTCCCGGTGAATTATGAGCTGTCGGCCTGTGCCATGCTCCCCGCCGCCTCTCCTCTGCATCCTACTGGGGAAAAGAAGGGAGAAGGCTCCGTGTGAGTCCCGTCTCCCTAGGTCGCTGCTTCCCCTGGCCGAGCACCGGTCCAGGCTTGACGCGGAAGGGGTGAGGCTGACGCTAACCGCGTGCTGCTGTTTCCTTCCTTCCAGAAGAGGAGCAAGAGGACGAGGAGATCGACGTGGTGTCGGTGGAGAAGCGGCAGCTCCCGGGCCGAAGGTCGGAACCCGGGTCGCCCCCTGCGGGACACAGCCGGCCCCCCCACAGCCCCCTGGTCCTCAAGCGGTGCCACGTGTCCACGCACCAGCACAACTACGCCGCGCCCCCGTCCACGAGGAAGGACTGTCCCGCCGCCAAGAGGGCCAAGCTGGACAGCGGCAGAGTCCTGAAACAGATCAGCAACAACCGCAAGTGCAGCAGCCCGCGGTCCTCGGACACGGAGGAGAACGACAAGAGGCGGACACACAACGTCTTGGAGCGGCAGAGGAGGAACGAGCTGAAACGGAGCTTTTTCGCCCTGCGCGACCAGATCCCGGAGCTGGAGAACAATGAAAAGGCCCCCAAGGTTGTCATCCTGAAAAAGGCCACGGCGCACATCTTGTCCGTCCAGGCCGAGGAGCAGAAGCTCCTTTCCGAGAAAGACTTGTTGAGGAAGCGGAGGGAACACTTGAAGCACAAACTGCAGCAGCTGCGGAACTCGTGCGTGTGAGGGCGGGGCCTGGCGTCCCGCCTCGGCCTCCCCGGCGCCGCAGCGCGGCCGGAGCGCAGACCTGGGCGACACGAACTCATGGCGAATGCATGGTGGGTCACAACCTCACAACCGGGCTGAGTCTGAGGACTAAGGAAGGCTCAGCCATCAACTGCCTCACACGGAACTTTAGGCATAAAAGAGTTTTTTTATGCTTGACTTTCTTTCTCCTGTAACAGATTTGTATTTAAGAGTTGTTTTTTAAAAATCTTAATGTTGACCAACTTTCCCTGTGTAAATATGGATATTAAATGTAAATAACTTTAATAAAACGTTTATAACAATTCTACGAGATTTCAAACATGTATTATAAACCATAATTTTTTTTATTTAAGTACATTTCCTTTTTAAAGTTGATTTTTTTCTATTGTTTTTAGAAAAAAATAAAATAATTGGCAAATATATCATTGAGCCAAATCTGAAGTTGTTTTCGGTTCGTGTCTCTCCGCACCCCCCACCTCACCACTGCCATTTTAACAGAATCTGACCCAGGGGAGGGCAAGTTTACAAAGGCCAAAAAGGTGCTCTAAGCAAAGCCCGAGGTTTCCTTTGTGACAAGCGGGCCTGGGTCTTTGGCTGTCAGGGCTATGAGACACTTCCTGGTGTCGTGATAAGAACCACAATTGATGGTTAAGGAAAGGGGAAAGGTGGGTTGAGGAGGTTAGAGGTGAGCAAAGAGGTGAGAGATAACAGTGAAGTATACAAGAGATAAGGGGCAGCCAGAGGCTCCAGCCACCCCCACCTCACCCCAGGCCCCGGCAGTCCTGTTGGCCTACTGCTCCCAAGGCATTGCCCCTCCCTTCACGGGGTTATCTTGTCACCTTATTTTACAGACAAAAAAATTAGAAAATAAAAGCTCGGGGATTATGGGACTTCTCTCTGGCCGCCCGGATGGCAGGCAGAATCCGGGTCCTCTGTTGAAAATCCGTCACTACCAAGTCTTGGAGCATCTGTGTCAAGGCCTCGGCCAGAGAGCAGTTGATTTACAGCTGCCCCGTGAAGGAGCGCTGTTGTAGGTCAGGGGGAAACTGAGGCATGGAAAGACTGAGCTGAGAGAGTCACACCCAGGCTGTCTCTGCCCTCAGCTGAAGAAGCAGAGGGTCTCTGAACGGGCCAATAGGAATTACCTGACCACTCTTGAGAGCAGGACCCACGATCCACAACCCCAGGGCAGATGCAGTCTAAGACCTGGGCCACTCCAAGTTCCCTTGTGATTAGTTTACCTTGCTTGGGTTATTCTGTGTTTTCATTGTTTAATTTTTTTTCATCCCCGTTGAGAAGCAGCCCACAGCTCAGCCCTCCCTACCTCAGGCCTTTGTTACATCAGATTGCTTCTTGCTCCACAGAGAAGCCAGTTTGGAAATGCTACTGGTGGGACCGTAAAACCCAACACGCTTGGCCTCAGTCGTGTGACTCAGTTTTTCAGAAACAGCAAGCTCTGCTTCATTCCAGCCACTTTCACACCCGTGACGCATGCTCGTCCTTAGCCCATGAGAAGGCACTTTTGAATGGATGTCTTATTAATTATGAGCCACGGGACACCTACGGCCTGAACTACAACCCGACCACAGAGAACGGAGGGAACCTCACTGCTCTAATTACCTCATCGTCTCTGTCTCAGCAAAGGTCTTCGGCTCCCTGTACTGTCTTTGGAATTTTAATCCACCACCACCCATAAATCAATAAATAATTACTGTCTGACCCCAGGAATGATCTATACAAGCTCTTAATGTCTAGTTCTTGATCTTCTTCCTTTTGGGCCCTTAGTCCCACCCTCAGCTTCCAGCTGCCACACCCTGTACCTTAAATTCAAAGGCAAATGCGCTCCCCAGACTGAACAGTTCAAAGTGGCGCAGAGGCGGGGGCGTTCTTAAACGGTTCTCTCGGCCCCTTTGTGGCCCAGGGCTGGAGCAAAGCCCCGCACTGACTCACTTGGGAACCGGGAAGGTGTTCGTTTGAATCGCTAAGTCCAGGCAAGCCCGAGGAGCCGGAGAGAGAGAGGGTGCCTCGCTGGGGAAGAACTCCTTCCAAACGGCCGGGAAACGACGTGAAGGATGCCAAGCTTGGCTGGGGACGGAAGGGAACCGTTCCAAGCACCTATTAGGCCACCTCCCTCCAGATTTACCCATCTAGTGATTGGGCTGGACACAGGACACAGGACACACGCCAACTGCTTTCCAGAAAGTCAGGCTGACCTTGATCACAGTAGAAATTGGCCCACTCAGAGAGTCCCAGGGGTCTATGATTGTGTGGACTGCTTCCTAGATAATGATCGAGATTCAGGACACAGGGGTGGGGCTTGCCGTTCAGTCCAGAACTTGCAGGGGAGACTAAGCCAAGACGAGTCTGTTTTTACCGCGACACTGTGGAATCAAGGGGTCCCCCAGGGGATTCCTGCGGGGGTTTTGTGTGGGGTGAAATATATAAAAAGGAAGGAAGTGTCACTGCCATTTGGAACCAGCAAAGGCAATCAGCATTACAAAAGCAATCAATCAAACTTTAAAATGACCAAAGTTTCTACAACCCCGGGCTAATACTTAGACCCCTGAGACCTGGTGTGTGAGAGCAGAAAGCTGCCCCGGTCTTTAAGAGGCCCTCTGGCGCAAACCTTGGGAAAAGGGATAAAACATCGCACTGGGGGTTTTCTGTGGCCTTTTTACCATAATCTATGGTTAGTTCCACCGGTCGTTTTCTAGCATAAATGCTAAGAGCCTCTGAAGCACTTCTTCCCAGCAATAAATAATCCTTGAAATGAAAAATCCTGGAAGATGGTCCTCATACCTGTTTGCAAATGCTCCACTAGATAGCTCTACGAAAAAACTTCTCATTTCAGGGTTCAGGCCATTCTAGGCCTAGTGTAAAGGAGTACAAAAGTAAAAATGACAGGGACCAATTTTCAGAACTAAAACTAGGGCTGGCCATGGAGCTCACTGACAGAACATTTGCATGAGGCTACGGATTCCACCCAGTATTATATATAAAAAAAAAATACTAAGGGGCTGGACATTTAGCTCAGTGGTTCGGGTGCCTGCCTCACAAGCGCAAGGTCCTGAGTTCGAGCCCGGTAACCACATACTGTGCTGGGTGTGGTGACTCACTCCCACCAGCCATCAATACCACATACCACAGTGCCGGGCGTGGTGGCTCACGCCTGTCATCCCAGCACTTGGGAGGCAGAGACAGGAGGATTGCTGAGTTTGAGGTTTGCCAGGCCTACATAGTGAGCTCAGGGCCAGGCTGAATTACACAGCGAGACCCTGTCTCAAAAAAAAAAAAAAAACTAAATCGTTGAAAATATATGCATGTACAAAAGAAAGCTGAAAATGTTTTATCACTCACCGCCAAGGCCTTAGCATTTCAGCTTTCTTGTTCGAGCCCCCTGAGTAGAACTTGGACACCTGCAAATTTACAGAGCACGAGTGGTGTGGGCTTTGCCTCACTGGCGAGGGGACAACACTAAGCGACTCTAAGTGGATTCTGCTTTAATGTTATTTCATTCAATGTTAGTCTACACTAAGCTGTTTAGGAAGATGGAGCCGAAGGGACAGCGTTAATGGCATGTGGATCTTTCGGAGCTGAGAGGAATGCCCTTTGTCTTTCACACAATGCCTGGCAACTCATCCACGACCCCAACTTCTTCACATTCTCATCCCATTAAGGGATCAGCTCTCCAGGCAGCCAGAGGTCAGCGGCGCAGCCAAGGGGCAAGCCTGGGAAGGACCCACCCCACACGCAGGCCGCCCTCTGCCCCACGACTCTTGCTAGCCGCCCACGGCAGCCCCGCTGGACAGCAGCTGAGGCTCCTGAAGTTTAGCCAGTGAAACCGCGGGTGCTCTGCACGACCTCACTTCTCCCCAAAGCAGTTTACAGACAAAAAAAAAAAAAAAAAATCTACACCAGGGAAAGAACCAGGGGCTTTGGAACTGAAACTGAGCTACATCCCTAACCCTTTTCATTTTTATTTGGAGACGGGGGTCTCACTGCATCACTCACTAAATCACCCGGGCTGGGCTCAAACTTTTAATCCT
>PVIC010015518.1:22485-35190 GCA_004025085.1 Thryonomys swinderianus
GGGCTGTGGTGCAATCATAAAATCCTGGCCCTTGAGAGGGTGAGGCAGGAGGATCTCAGAGAGCTGGAGACCAGCCTGGGCTATGGAATGAGTTCAAGACTAGCCTGAACTAGCCTGTCTCCAGACAGACAAACAGAACTTCAGAGCTTCCTGCCATCTCTGGGATGAAGTTCAAAGTTGTCCTCCAGCCAGCGCTGATCCAAACACAGCTAATCTACCACCTACCCTGGCCCAGCACCCCGGAACCCCAACTCTGGTCACGAGACAGGCTCTGAGGGTTACGAGGGCCTAAATTGGGCAGCCGGACAGACAGGGAGCCTGGAGAAGTCAGTGCAGAAGTCACCTTCAACTCACACCAAATCCCTCCACTCTGTGTCGTCTGCCTTCTCCGCTCCAGGCAGCACAACCTCAGCCACCGCTTCCCTGAGTCTGTCAGTCAGGGAGTCGAGGTCTGAGGGACAGGGACTTACCCAAATGGGCCGAACAAAACAAAGCATCTGTCACCAATGTGACTGAAAGAGCAGGTGACTCATCCCAGGGGATGGACCCGGAACTTCAGCTTCTTTCTAGCACTTTGGCTCACAGGGGACCCTCTCAGTGGGTCCAGGGAGCCGCCATCGCTCCAAGGCTAGCAGATGCTGTTCAGGAAAGAGCGCCCTCCCCACCCCCCAGGCCAAGCCTCCGAAAGGATTCTCTGCTTTGCTTTTGATTCGTGAGGGTCAGAAATGTGCATCTTGCCTGTCTAGCGGCTGGACAGGGCCGAGGCCCACAGCTGGTGGGGCCTTATGGTTACAGACAGCACAGCATGGCCTTTCTTTTCCCCTTTTTCCTTTTCTTTTCTGTTTTTTGAGACAGGGTCTTACTTTATAGTCCAGGCTGGCCCTGAGCTCACCATGTAGCCCAGGCAAGCCTGAAACTCAGCAATTCTCCTGCCTCTGCCTCCCGAGGGCTGGGATGATAGGCATAAACCACCACGCCCAGCATTGTGAGGTGTGATACCGATTGCTGGTGCGCGTGAGTCACCACACCCAATATTTTAACATTGTACGTGGTTACCAGGATCGAACCAGGGACCTTGTGCTTTCTAGGCAGGCTGCAGAACCACTGAGCTAAATCTTCGGCCCTCTTTTCCCCTTTTTCTACTTGGGGATCTAAACCCAGGACTGCACGCTGAGCCTCACTGTAGGGCCCTTTCCGTGTTTTTATTTTGACCTGGGATCTCAGTAAGTCTGAGATGCCGAAGCGGAGCTTGAAAGCGCAGTCTTCTCGCCTCAGCCTCTCTGGGTGCCCTCCTGACGGACACACACCACCAAGCCAAGCTTGGAGACGCTCCTGCCACCCAGCCGGCTTCCAGGGGTAGAGCTGGGAGCCTGGACTGACAGCCTGCAGCCTAGAGGAAGTGCTCAGCAGGAAGAGGCCAAGCAAGACGGACGTCCCTGGACATGGCGCCCAGCTCCGCAGCGCTGCAGGGAAGGCCCAGGTGCTTTTCACCCTTCTTCAGAACCACCAGAGGACCCGTTCGTAAAGCAGAGCTTGCAGGAGACCTGCTCATACTACATCAGCCTGTTCTAAGTGTGAGGCCCAAGATCCAGTTTTCTCTTCATTTAATTAAGTTATGTGAGCAGGACAAACAGTTAGGAGCCAGTGTCTCCAATTAGACGGAGCTTCCGAAGTCTTGGGCCTCAGGCTGGCCCTGTGCCTGGCTGGCGTGGGGCAAATCCAGACTTTCCTGCCTGTGGAGGAAACGAGAGCCGCTCCTCTCTGCCGAGCCGGGGAGTGAGGTCAGACAGGGGAACCCGGGAGGCGACACCGCACTGCCTCTTTCCTTCCCTCACCCTGGGCGTCTGAGACGCCTCTGAGCCCCTCACACTCAGCCCCCGCTCTGGGCAGCGATTTCTGCCACCTGCCACCTCAGTGCACACTCTCCCTAGAGCCCTGCGATTCCTTTCTCTGCGTCCAGCCCGATTTCCAAGGCCCAGGGTGGGCTGCAGGAGGCGGCGGGTCACGCCCCTCATGGACACATGGGAAGCTGGGACCCTCCGTGCTCTCTTCCTGCCTGCCGGAGATCTGCCCGGCCCGGTGCACCCCGGCCGCAGCGTGGCCCAGGGAATTCCTGGTTTCTGGGCCTGCGACGCTCCGCTCCCACCAGCCAAATGCTGCTCGCTTCGCAGCCAGACATCTCCCTTGGAAGCGCGAAGCCCCGCTTGGTCTCTGCTTCCCTGGCCCTTTCCTGAGCGGCCCCTCTTCCCCAGGTCATCATGTGTCGCGTTCCTTCTCATGACGCTGCGAGGATCACGCACTTCCTCGTCTCACACTGGGGGGACACAGGCACAGGGGAGCCCCTGGAGGTCCTGCCGGGCAGGGTCTGCAGGGTGGAGCCCCGTGTCTCTCTGGTCCTTACCCAAGCCAGCTCCTCTACTTCTGCCCATCACACCGTGGTGGAATCGCCACCCAGGCACAGATCAGCACCGCTCTTCGACCTTTTCCAGCTATCTTGTCTTTTAGTTTTTTGAGACAGAGTCTTGCTGTGTAGTTCAGGCTGGCCTTGAACTCGTTGTGAAGCCCAGGCTGGTCTCAAACCTCTGCCTCAGCCTCAAAGGCTGGGACTACGAGTAGGCCTCACCAGCAGGGCCCTGCCAAGTTGGAAACCAGCCTGGTTTACTTCATGTGTTCAAGGCAACATGAACTACACAGTGAGACCGTGTTTAAACAAACAAAAGGAAATGATTGTTTTGTGACAGGTGGTGCGCTCAGAGTTTTGCACGTACCATCCACTCATCTCGAGTCTATGCACCGAGGTATGATGGACTTAATGACCTTTATGAGAAAATGAGCCCACAGAAATGGGAGTGGGGTGGTGCTTGCACTCCCAGGGCGCATAGCTAGTAAGTGGGCACCTTAGACATATAACCCCCACTCGATCTGACGCGAGGGCCTTGCCCTAAAGCCCAAGGCTGCACTGCCTGAAAATGATTCTCCTCTGAAGTGGTTCTCCAATCAGGGAACCCTCCAGGAGGAGAAAACTGCACGCAGTCCTGGGTGTAGCTCAGTGGTGCCGCCACCTGCCTGACAAGTGTAAGGTTCTGAGTTCGATCCCTGGTTACACAAAAAAGAAAGACAAAAACAAAAAACTGCATATCATGGGCTGGAGATTTAGCTCAGTGGTTCCAGCGCCTGCCTGGCAAGTGCAGGGTCCTGAGTTCAGTCCCCAGTAACCACAAACAACAGTCCGGGGTGTGGTGACTCACACCCACCAGCAATCAGTACCACACACCACAGTTTCAGGCATGGTGGCTCACGCTTGTAATCCCAGCGCTCAGGAGGCAGAGCCAGGAGGACTGCTACATAGTGAGCTCAGGGCTAGGCTGAACTACAAAGTGAGACCCTGTCTCAAAAAAAAAAAAAAGAACGTATCAAAATTTCCAGGGAAAGTGTCCTTTGAAATGTATTTCAAATGTTACAATTTCAAATTTGAAAAGTAAAAGATAAAAAACAACCTGAATGTTTTTGTTGTGTGTGTGTGTGTGTGTGTGTGTGTGTGTGTGTGTGTGTGTGTGTGAACACCTAGTGCATGCTACGGAAACACTCTAAACGCTGGCTCTGAACTGGCCTCCTGCCTCACCCTCCCAAGTGCTACAATCACAGACATGTACCACCAGCCTCATTATTTTTTTTTAAATACAAACTATCCTGTTTCCTTTGTTGTTTGTATTCTTTTGAAATAAGTTCGTTCAGGCTGGCCTTGAAGTAACTATGTAGCCCAGAGTGGCCTCAAACTTGCAATCCTCCTGGCTCTATTCCAGGCTGAAGCCAGCACCCCTTTGAGAGAAAAAGGGGCTTCTGTGGATGACTAATTCTGTACCTGCCACGAAACTGAGCCATATGATCATTACTTCACAGGTGAGCAGATTTAGGTCCTGATGGATAAAACCACGGAACAAGTATGAATGGGTATAGGAACCCAGGGAACCCTAACAACATGGAGGAGCCCAATGTGTTTCCTTGTGTTTTCCCAGCAGCCTGTGTCCTTCCAGCCTCCCAGATACCTGGTCACAAATCGCTCAAGGCTGGCGCCCTTCCCGACAACCTGGTCCCCTCTGTCCTCTCCAGTCCCTGGTAGGAGGCGTGTGCTGCTCCATATCACTTCCCTGGTTACAACCAGTTGGTGCTTTACATGTGTACTGCTCACACATGTGCACGAAGACCCTCTTTCCAAAAAGGTCCCATCCTGAGGTTCCTGATGGACGTGGGTTTGGGAAGACACTTGGCATGGCTTGGGTTTAGATGTCCCTCCATAGCCTCATGTGGTCACAACTGGGGCTTTTGGGAGGAGGCTGGATGCAGGGTGTGTGCTCCTAGGATCGGGGATGCGATGGAACATAATTCACACCTCAAATGTACCAGTAAACGCAATTAAAAATGAGACTAAGGGTGTGAGTGCTGCTTGCCCTAAGGGTGTGTATCCTGTGTAAGATGCAAAGGACAAAAGGAGGCTGAGCACTTGTAACTCGCTTGCGTGGTGCCTTCTGCCAGCGTCTTCTTCCCACCATGATCATTCTCTCCTGGGCCGTGCCTCCCTGCCTTGCAGCCCGCTGGAAGCCAAATAAACCTTTCTTCCTTTAACTTTAGCTGTTGGGTATTTTGAAAAAGGACACTGTGCGAGACTGTCCAGGTGGGAGACACCCAGGGGCTCAACTCATGGCCTAGATCAGGTCTCTGTGGGCGCCCGGGGCTGTGGGGGCAGCGCTCACAATGCACCCGCAGCTCACAGAGGCAGATCCGAAGGGCCGTGGCCTGGAGCTCAGAGCAGTGCCTCGCCCACTGCCAGTGTTCCAGGGGCAAACTCTCCCAGATGTGAGCGGACCTTGTGTTGCAAACACTCGTAGACGCAAACAAGTCCCTGAAGCAGCTCACAGCTGCACCGCTGCGTGCTGACTCCCAGTACGACGGTGACAGCAGTCCGGTGCTCAGGCAGAGCCCAGGGTGTCCGGAGGCTCGAGGAACAGCAGTGTGATGTAGCGAAGTACAAAGCAACGACCGAGGAAACAAAAGTGAAAATAGCTGAACGCATCAGACCTAGACGGAAAGATGGCAGACACCACTCATCCTTGTAACATGAATCATTCAACCACGGTCGCAGTTCTGACGAGCTCACGCGTGTGATCACAGCCCACGTGCAGTCTGCGGCACCCGCGAAGCCCACAGTGATATCCAAAGAGCACGGTTCAGTGAGAGGAGACGGCAAACTCCTCAGCGTGTGCACGAGGCTGAGTGTCAGTATCGGGTCAGCGGAAGCCTTACTCAAGAAAAAGCTACTGTCCTGTTGGAAGACAAGAAAACACGAACAGGTGCATCCCCCCTGCCAGCCCCACGCGGCGTAACCGAGTCGAGGCCCGGCCGACCGCGGGGAGGCTGCCACGAGAGAGCAGACCTCCTGAGGATTTCCAGGAACACTTGGCAACTGCTGCTACAGGCGCTGAGTGGCCTGCATGGTTTCAAACGTCCCTGGGACAGGACGGGACCGGAAGAGGACATCAGAACGAGGCTGTGTCCGAGAGCGGAGCTGCGACTCCCGGCAGCGGAGCCCGCGTTCTGTGCTCCTGGCCGCACGAAACTGTCACCTCCCGGTTAACCTTCCGTCCAGGGCTCTGTCTGCTGTGGGGAAGCTCCAAAGCCAGGGAACAAGGGGCGTTTCTTTCTCTTTTTCTTTTTTATTAATTCCATTGATACATTGTAGGTATACACACTAATCACGCTCTCCAGGGGGAATTCGGACCTCTCCATGATACCTGCTGGCTCTTCTTTCTTCCCCAGAGCCCTCCCTTCCTTTGAACAACCCCCTCTTCCTTATGTGCCTTCTATTCTCGTTTCTCCCTTTCCCTTCCTTCCTCCCTCCTCCTCTTGCCTTGCTTCCTTTCCCACTGGAGCATTTTCTTCCTGTTTCCCTCTAGAGATTGTATATTTTGGTCCCTATTTACCTTGCCACTTTCTCACACCAGAAAAACAATGCAACATTTAGACACGGGCGTCCAGTTTGCTTCACGTAAGAGAATGGTGTCGAGCAGCGTCCATTTGCATAGAAAGCCTCCCGGTTGCCCCTTGTTATGACAGAACTGTACTCCATTTTATTCAAAAACACTTCTCTTTCTCGGGAGGCAGAGACAGGAGGATTGCTGAGTTCGCGGCGGCTTGCCTGGGCACCATAGTGAGCTCAGGGCCAGCCTGAACTACAAAGCGAGACCCTGTCTCAAAAGCAAAAAAAAAAACACTTCTTTTTCCCTTCATCAGTTAGTGGGCATTTGGGCTGTTTCCAGGATTTAGCTATTACAAACTGTGCTACTTACTGTAAAAGTGGGTGCACATATGTCACTGCGATATGATGCCTTTCATTATTTCAGGAAGATACCAAGGAGGGGAATAGCTGGGTCAGATGGAACTTCTAGTTTTACTGTTTTGAAAAATCTCCGCACTGATTTCCAGAGTGGTTGGACCGGCCTACCTCCCGGCCAACGGCGGAAAAGGCCTCCTGTCTCCACATGGCCCCAGCAGCATTTTGTTATCTGTTGATTTCATGATATCAGCCGTTCTTCCTGGGGTGACATGGAACCTCGTGCTGTTTTAATTTGCATCTGACAAGTGACCAGCAGCGCTGCACATTTTCTCACGGGAATGTTCGCCATTTCTACCTCTTCATCTGAGAAGAGCGGTGTCCCTGAGCTACATCCTCCACAAGGGGAATTTCACTCTTTGTAGTACATTTATTTTGTTTTATTCCTTCCCCCCAGGACCCCACAATGGAATTTTCTTTACTGGCAGAGACACGGTTTTGAGGCGCAGGATCCCAACACAGAACAGTAAGCAAAGGTCGCAGCAGCTGCCAGAAAGGGGTCCCAGAGTCACCCACAGTGAGCCGAGGAGCTGTTCCTCGGAGATCGCTGGGGCGTTCTTTCAGGAGTGGAGACAGAACCGAACACATCAGAAAGCCCTGGTCCCCTTGTGCTGGCCCCTCGGCCCCCCCCACGCTCCCTCCTCCTCCGGGGAGCGCCCCACCCCTACCCCCCCCTGCACACCTCTGGAAGCCAACTGCAAGCGTGACAGTAGTTTTCTGGCAGCAGTTTCCTGTGCACTTTTGGCCTCCTTATGCTTCACACTGCGTGTTCATGCCCGAGACTGACTTGGTCACAAATCCGATTTGCTGTGGTCCCCAGATCAGGACTCATTCTCAAGCTGGGGACTTACTTTTACACCAGAAACCAGTTTCCTTTCCACTCGAGGCCTTTGCACGGCAAACCACGCCCCGGCCCCTTCCTTCCCTTTTTGACGTGGCTTTCTCTTCCCACTTCCACTCGCCCTCGCCCCTTTTCTCCTTCCTTCCTCCTCAAGGGCATGAATGGCAGGGCCGACCGTGGCCTGCAGGAGGCTGTGTGCCCTTGCAAGCGCACGGGCCCTCCCTCAGACGTGCGAGTGCTTTTGGGGGTCCAAGGCCATTCCACGCTTTTGGGGTCCAAGGCCATCATGTCCGCCCCAGGGCCGGACTGAATCCCCAGCCCTTAGCCAAACACCTCGGCCACACGCTCTTCAGATTTTTGCCCAGAAGTCTCAAGTACAAAGCTCCTCGCTGACACCCCCGCCTGCGTCTTCCTCTTTCAGTAGTTTCTGGATGCAAGTTCACTTTTCTGATGAAAAGTGAAGGATGAGAGGTCAGTCAGCGCGCTCGTGCTCTGCACCCCCCACGCGCCGCCCCCCGCCCCGCGCAGGACAGAATGGCCACGTGCGGAGCCACGACGTGGCTTGTCCAAGGTCAGGCACCCGGTTCAGGGGGAGTCAGGATTTGAACCCAAGCCCCTCCGATTCCACAGTGTGTTCTCTTTATGACGCTGTGGGGTTACAAAAACGACTGCTGGGTGTCCCGGCCTAGCTTTTCCCGAAACCTGTAAGACGCTCAGGATGGTCCGCCATTTTCCTCGGGAGCCCAAGAGGCTCCTCACAGCTCGCCCTCCCCGGGGGCCCCACGCAGGTCACTGGAGGGGTCCCGGGGCCAGCTGTCCCCCGCGGCTGCGCTGGGCTTCCGCGCGCAGTACCTTGAGCCCTCCCACGCGCTCCTCGCTGGCGGGTTTCCGCTTCGCTCGGCTCGGCAAGCTCGGGAGCCGGGCGGAGAGACGGGACGTCCTCGGAGCCTGGGCCTGGCCGCCTGGCCGCCTCTCCGCCGCCCCGTGGCCCGCCGCTCGCTGCTCGCTCGGCCTGACTCCCGCGGCCTGGAGCCCAGACCCCGGCGCATCCTCTCCAGCCTCCCGGCACACGGCGAGGGGGCGCGCCCAGCCCTCTCCATCCACCCCTAGACCCGACTGAAGACCGCGGCCGGGGCAGCTACGCTCAGGCGGCCGCTGCAGCCCGGCCCTGCCCCGGGCTCCTGGGTCACATGCTCTCGGGCGGAGCCTGGGAAAAGCACATCTCAGCGAGCTGCCAGGTACCTGGGAGAGTCCAGGCTCGGCTCCCGGAGCTGAGTCACTGCTTCATCCGCACTGTTTCTATCCCGTATTAAACAAAATTAAGCAGTGCTTACGTGGCATTTACGGTGGCCCCGGTGCCAGCCCACAGTGGTCACGGAGACCCAGTGAGGGAGACACTCTTGTCCCCACTGTGCAGATGAGGAGACTGAGGCACAGAGAACTCGAGGACCCTGCTGAGTCGCTCCCGAAGTGGGCAGCAACACTGGTACAGCCCCCCCGGCCCCCCGGCCCCCCGCTGCAGAGCTGGGGGGTTCCTTCCTTCCATCTTCTCACTTCTAACACTTGCATCATTTATTTGTGATCACGTTCTGTGAGGCCCCACTCTGCTTACTGCCGGAAACCCAGAGGCGGGGGCAGCCGGGCAGCCTGGCTACTGTCTGGAGCATGTTCTCGCTTTCTCCTGGGTCCTCGTGCTGGGTCCCAGCTCCCTGGTCACGTGGTCGCCCTGTTGGGGCCATGAGACGCAGCACTGGGGAGTCCACCACCTTCAGCGCGGAGCAGAGGCCTAGCTAGGGCTGTGTGAGTGCTGCCTGGAGAGGATACGGCTCTCACCGACCTTGACCTGTCCAGAGAGACCCTGGATCCCCAGGCAGGTGCGGAGGGAAGAGCAACCCAAGGGCACATGGACTGCGAAGGCCCAGCGCGGCACGGTCGGGACGCAAGGGGAAGGCGCGGAGCGCCTTGTGTTCAGGCTGACAGCGGACCAGAACCTGCAGCCAAGGTGGACGCTGGCCCCTCGTGGCCGGCCACCTGGGCCGGGTGCTGTGGGAAGATCCCGCTGGGCCTCGGCCACGATGGCCTGAGTGCGGCCGGAGGCGGAGAGGACCCAGCCTGGCCTGCGGGCTCCTGCAGCTGGGCGGAGCTCGGCTGCTGGCCTGTGGAAGAGACCGGGCGGTGCTGGCGAGCTGGCTCTTACAGGCCGGCGGCTCAGCCCGCACGCAGCAGTGCAGTGAGGGAGATACTGACTCGGCCCGTGGCGGGAGTGTGCCAGAGTGCACACTCTCTCCTGAGATTTGCACACCTGTGAGTGGGAGGAGGGACCATTACTTACTCTGTCTCCTTTCAGCCTTGAAACACTGGATGATCTCAGAAGCCCTGGAAAATTCCCTTCGCTGTGGAAGAGGAGCCGGTTTTGAGAAGCTTGTTTGGGAAGCAGAGGAAAAGGAAAGAAAGCGTCCCTCCAGCCGTGCACTGGGCCCTTCACGCCCGGGATCTCAGGGTCAAGGCAACCTGAGAACGAGGTGTGACAATTAACCCGGGAGCCACTGGGCAGACAGCCCACTCGGTGTTATTTCTGGGTGTGGGTGAGGGTGATGTGTTGTGTTTTGCTTTTGCGGTACTAGGAACTGAACCTGAGTCTTGGCCCTTTTTAATATCTTTATTTGTCATACACAGGGCCCCACTAAGTTGTCTGGCAGGCTGTGCTCAAATTTGAGATCTTCCTGCTACAGCCTCCTGAAGCGTTGGGATTTGACAAGTGTACCCACCACCCAGAGCACGCCCTGCAGTCCCTCCCCCTCCTGTCCTGTACACTGAAGAGAAGGTATGTCTATCTCCAGCTGTGCCTCTCTCTCCGGGCACCTCTAACCTGATGTGACTGTTTTACACGTGAGGAACTTGAGGCTTAGGGTTTCAGTGATATCCTCAACATCGGCACGGTATCAGGATTACGACCCTGATTAAGAAGCCCACCTGTTTCCCACGACCCACACAGCTTCTCCAGGAGAGGAAGTAGAAAGAGGATGGAAAAGAAGTGGAGGGTTTCCTTTTATGTGGGGATGAAAGAACACAAATAGACAGACAGACGGACAGACAGACTGCTCGGCACTGAGGAGATGGTTTTGGCTTTCCCACTTCACTGCACTCTGTTTTCTCTCTCAGGGCCCAGATGGACCCGGATCGCAGCTCTGCCACGAGAAAGTCTGTTAAGCTCCCAGGTTTCGCTTTTCTTAGCTGAATGATGAACAAAATCCTACCCACAAGCTTTGTCACGCTGTTAACGAACGATGAAGTTTTACTTCTCTATTGCTTTGAGATAGGCCCTTCCTGTGTCCCCTGGGGAGGCCTCTCACTTCTGGCTCTCCGGTCCCCTTCCCAAGTGACGGCCCCGCAGGCACCCATGCCACACCCGGGCGCTGCTGAAGAAACCGTAGAATAGCTACCCCCGGCCTAGCAGTTTGACTTATCAAAGTGTATCTAGAGGAAATGCACAGACAAACACACAAAACGATGTGCTGTACAAAGATGTTCCCTGAGGCATTATTTACAATATTAAAGAGCTTGAAATAACCTAATGTCTGTCCATATGGAATGTGTTAAATAATTACGACACTCCATCTGTTGCAATACCCTTAGACATGTAAGCGGACACAGAAGCCTCGCGTGGTGGGGCCTGCCTGTGAACCCACACTCTGAGAGTCTCGAGCAGGAGACTCACGAGTTCGAGTTCAGCCCGGGCACCTCAGAGACTTAGCAAGACCCTGTCTCAAAACAATAAACAAGAAAGGACTGGAGATACAGCGGACAGCATGACCCTCCTGGGTTCCATCCTGACACTGAAGGAAGAAAAACGATGGAGAAGATTTCCACTCAATGAGGTGGCTGTTTCTCTGACACCGACTCTGCCGCACAGGCCGGGACCAGCTCCCAGAAACGCTCTCAGGCTGATCCCGGGTGACTCTCAGGGGTGGTTTGAGCTCTCGCAGGGATGCGATTCGCTGGGTATCTGGTGGTATCCTAAAGTGCTTACCACGTGCGTGTTCTGCCTGAAGGTGGCTTGATCAGCTCAGAGGAGAGCGGTACAATGTGTGTCCCTGGGGGTGAAGGACATGAAGGATCTCACGGGGGAGCTCATACTGTTGTACGTCACAGAGATTTGACCCCTTTGTTACCTTTCCCTGAATTTCTTCAACTGTCTGCAGCGCCCAGGCATAACCTATAATAAGGAGCTGAAATAGTTTAAGAAAAGAGAGAGATCCCAGCACTCAGGAGGCAGAGACAGGAGGATTGCTGAGTTCGCGGTGGCTTGCCTGGGCACCATAGTGAGCTCAGGGCCAGCCTGAACTACAAAGCGAGACCCTGTCTCAAAAGCAAAAAAAAAAAAAGAGAAAATCTACTGACTCTAAACTCCTTTGCTATTGGAAGATTCAAAGTAGTTTCAAAGTCGTATTTGTTAGCTTGTGCTACGGGACAAGTTCCCCATACATTTAGTGGCTTAACACAACTACAGAGCAAAATGAAAGATAATAGGAAATGAGGAGATAGGGATTCTCCGAATGGGGAGGGGGTCCTGGGATGGAGGGAGCGGAGAGGAGGGGAGGATGGAGGAAGAATGAGGACATGCCGTGTACAAGGAGCAGCTCCCCGCAAGGCCTGAGCACAGCACGCACCGCGCCTGGTGGCCGAAGGTTTAAAGCCAGCTGTCCACATTCATTATCCCGACATGGTCTGTGAGTGGAGCTGTGGGAACAGCTGGCGCCCCTCGGACTTGGGACCCGGGAAGGAGCTCCAGGTGAGGGTCCAGCCGCCCCCCCAGGCTCAGGCTCGGCGCGGGTGTGGACGATGGACTGGCTTCCGGCCCTCGTCCTCTGTGTCTCTGTCCGGCAGCACGGGCGTCGTTTCTTCTCTCCAGGCTGTGACTCAAGGACGAGCAGACAGAAGCCACAGTGTCACCTCGTGTCCCACCCTGAGGCCACGGCTAGCTTTCTGCCAGGGCCTCCGGTATCCCCACTGCACACGAGCCCTTGGGAAGCCTTGGACACAAAACACCAAGCGCCACGGGGCCGTGCTGGCTGCGCAGGTGCCCACGCACACTGCTGCATGCCAGGGAGATTTCTGTCCCCTCCTTTTCGGACAGGGAGCTTTGGGAGAGCAGCGTCAGTCTCTGCTTACTTGGCCTGATCTCATTGCTTCGCGCACATCTCGAGCATGTACATGACAACAGCTTAAGGTGTACCACGGCTGTGTACTCATTAAAAATGCACTGTGGGGGCCGGAGGGTTAGCTCAGTGGTTCCGGCGCCTGCCTCGCAAGCACAAGGTCCTGAGTTCGATCCCCGGTAGCCACATAGAATGCTGGGCGTGGAGACACGCCCCACCAACAATCAATACCACATACCACAATGCCAGACGTGGTGGCTCAGGCCTGTAATCCCAGCACTCGGGAGGCAGAGACAGGAGGATTGCTGAGTTCGCGG